>JAOWBL010016846.1:0-36013 GCA_028564865.1 Zenarchopterus dispar | reverse complement strand
TATATATATATATATATATATATATATATATATATATATATATATATATATATATATATATATATATATAAATAAGATGCCCCCACCCCCATATTTTTACATATGCGCATTTACATACAAGTCACTAACTTTTGCAGCAAGATAATTGTAGTTTGTCAGCTGTTTTTTTTTTTTAAATTATTATTCATCATTATGCAACAGTGCTGTTTCCTCACAGCTGTGAGGTTTGTGGTTTTAATCCCCGCTGGGGTCTTTCTGTGTGGAGTTTGGTCAATATTGGGTTTCACAGACAGCACAAACTAGCACACTACAAAAAGAAAGAAAAAAATTCAGCTGACTTTTATGCAAAGAGTTATCTAAGACTGTGTTTTGCCACTACTTAAGATTTTGGGACTGAAAAAGTTAATCAAACTCGCTCTTAAACTCTTCTCACTGCAATCTGAATACGTTTTTATTTCATGGACGTTCACAGGTGCAATGTTAACACAAAATGTGCAGTGCTGCACATTTTTAAAGTTCTGTGAGAAGCATCCTGGGATATTTTTCCTGGGTGTTTAACATTAGCACAGGTAGACTGGTATATTGGTGGATGAAAGAGAAAGCACTTTTTTTTTACCATGAAGAGGTATTTATTTTATTACATTACATTTTATTATCCAAATCAGGGCTCATTTCATAAACAATATGATGTATTTGTTGCTCTATTTTTCTCTTGTTAACATGATGGCGTTTGCTGTTTGTCAGGCAACTGATCTACAAGCTTTTTTTTTTTTTTTTTACAGCAATAAATGGCTATAGCTTTGAGAGTGGCCCAGTTTTAGGCTTCTGCAACGGTGAGGTTGCAACATGGCATGTGTCGAGCATCGGAGCGCAGGACTACATCCAGACAGCTACTTTCTACGGCCACCCCTTTGAGTTGAATGAGAGGACAGAAGACTTCCTTAGCCTCTATCCTATGACTGGAGAGACCATCACCATGAACATGGACAACATTGGTAAGTCAGGAATAAAAATGCCTAGTTTTAGAAGAAAAACAGTTTGATTTGTCAGCTTTCTCATGAATGATTTTTGCATCTGTCTTGGTCCAGGTGTCTGGCTCTTGGCTTCCCTCAACACCCACCAGACAACTAAAGGAATCCGTGTTAGGTTTCAAGATGTTGAATGCTTTCGTGACTACGAATACGAGTATGAAAATAACCTACCAAACAATGAATTTACTTTGTGGAAACCTCCAACCTTGGATGACATCAAAAAAGAAGACGAGAAGCAAAAGGTTGAAGTAGTGGAAGCTGAGGTAGATATTTATACGGAAATGTTTGCAGACGAGTTAGGTCTCAGGTCCCTGAAAAACCAGTCTATCAACTCCGATATGGAGAAACTGGACCTGTCTTTTCTTGATTATGATGCTATTGATGTGCTTGACGGTAATGGGACTATCAATCTCAATGTCAATGACACAGTGAAGAAAAGGAAACTAAATACTCAAAATGATACAGAATTTTCAAACTGGAAAGAGATGGATGGCCTCAATTTTACATTACCTTCAAATAGCCAGGAAAATTCCTCTCTGCATCTAACAAGGAACCCATTAGCCTTTAGTAGTCAACATCTATCACTCAAGAATGGAAGTTTAACCACAAATGCAAGTATTTCTGAAGTTGTATCAGGTCCTAACAATGTTACTGTTTATCTCACGAAGAATGCTACAGTTTACAACACAACTGAAGCATCAGATGTTGGAAATGTATCTGCACACATCGCTAATTTTACAGTAGCAATCTTACAGGAAACTTCCAATGTAACGGTGGATTTGCAAGAAGCCACTAATCTAACAGTAGGACTGCCAGTAGATACAAGTTCCATGTCAGGAAAAGAAACAACTAACACAACCATGCCTGGGGATAGCCACGCCTCTGTGGATGTAATCCTGTCTGATGACTCTGAGGAGCGACTCACTAGAGGGGATGTGTTCTTTTACGATGTGCCTCTGTACAAGCTAAGCATCAAAAGTCCAAATGGCACCCCAAATAGTGAAGTATCTAATGTTGCTCTTTTACAAAGTACAAGAAGTGAGGATGAGAATAACACAACAATGAAGCGTGTTGACATGCCAGGAGCTGAAGCAAACCTTTCAGTATCTTCTTTAGCTCTTGATTTGGAAGAATTCAACCAAAGCAGCAGCGAAAAAGGCAATATGAGCCTTTTTGACTTAGCAGTGGAGAACACGGACAATGATGACAATAACTCTTTGAATACCACCGCACAGCCGAAGCATGGACTTCGAAAGAATTACACAGAAGTTTTGAATGTTCCTGCCAACTCCAGCCTTGAAAACTCAACACATGTTTCATTCAAAAGAGGTCCTTTGCAAAATGCCACGGGGAATGTTTCCATTTCAGATCAATCACATAGCACAGAGAGCAGGGAAGATGTCACAGCTCCTCCTGGCCAGGTGACCAATACATCTTCTGTGGAAATTTTGTCCAGGGAAAGTATAGCTCCAACTAATCGGTCCCTTTCTGGTGGTGCTATAGGCCTGATCAGTTCTGATGAACTAGATGCTTCAGAGAATAGTGAAGAAGTCTTCATCTACCTTAAAGAAAACAGCACAGAGGGTATTAAAACCTCCTCTTTCAAACCACAAGGCCACAACTGGACTTATGATGGAACTCATAACATTGTACCTGAGGATATTCCTGACAACATAAAGAAATACTTTGAGGAGGAGACCCTTCAAACGACACCACCTCCAAAGAAATTCAAGAAAGTCACCCTCCGACAAAGACCCATCAAAGGCCAAGGGATGAAAACAAGGAAGAGGAAGGAGTACAAGCCTCTTGCTAGGAGTGGTTTACCATTTTCACCTCGTGGATTTAATCCAGGGATGACACCTCGGGGGTCCCGACCCCAGGTGCCCCAGCCCATCTCTAACGAGGAGGACCTGATTAACAGGCCTGTGGTCATTGGTGTGCCCAGACCTGATTTCAGTGACTATCAGCTGTATGTTCCTGGAGAAGAACCAGATCATCTAGAGGTAGATGAACAGGACGTGACTCAGAATGAGTATGAGTATGTGATGTACAAAGATCCCTACAGTGGTCTCGAAGAAATTAAGAATCTCAACCTGGATGAAACCACCAGATATTACTTGAAATTGTCAGGCCCAAAAGTCAAGACTTATTTTATCGCTGCAGAGGAAGTTGAATGGGACTATGGTGGTTATGGGCAGAGGTAAGCCATAAAAGAATATAACAAAAGTTTCTACAGCAAGAACAGACATGACTATTTTAAAGGTATACTGCAAGAACATATGTAAAGCTAAAGTAATATCTTTATATTGGCACAGGAGGCAAGAAAAATCACAACTAAACAGTCGAGAAACTAAATTCAACAAGGTGGTTTTCCGAGGCTACCTGGATAGTAGCTTCAGCACTCCTGACATCCGCGGGGAGCTTCATGAGCATCTGGGCATACTTGGACCTGTCATCAAGGCAGAGGTTGAACAAAGCATCATGGTAAGACAGCTGGTACCATGAGTGCACCAAAAAGGATTGTCACATGCTTTTTTTTTAAAATGTTTGACAGCATCATTCTTCAATTTACTTTGCATTGGCATGTAAATGTTTCCTCAAAACTTTGGTCATATAAATAGTCATACTTCTGTACGACTGCTGCCACTCTTACCAGTCCTTAATTATCCTTTATGGCTTGTTTACAGTCATTTTTTAGATGGGTAAAGTCTTATAATGGCTTACGCCCCAAACCCTTTCCTAACAATCAGTAGGCGTTGACTTCACTAAGCATTTACTGCACTTTGGACTCTTAGTATTGCAATGACAGATGCCCCCCCAAATTATAAAAAGACAGTAAAAAGAATCTTCTGGCCGCTTTATGTATTTTTGTTAAAGAATGGAAGTTGCTCCAGACAAGAAAGAGGTCAAGTAAAAATCCAAGACAAAAACCCATCTCTGGATCATCTGCTTATGAGGTTGCAGCGGCTTCTGCAACAATAAGACCTTTATGAGAGAGTGAGCTGTCTTAATTACATCCTCAGCTCGAAATACAACTTCAAAATTTTACAAATAAACATCTAAGAAGAAATGAATGAATAAAAAACCAATGCCATTTGTGAAACCGTGTCTGTGGTGTGATTAGGTTACAATTAAACTCAGTGAGAAAGGAAGTATGTTTGCACATAAAATGATAATGAAAAGAATAAAAGGGTCCTAAAATTCACGCAAAAAACAAGGAGCTAAAAGAATTAGACCATAAAACTGCTAATGTCATTTGTCAAATATATCCTTTCTGCTCTCCTCTCTGTTCTGTCATCTTTTGTATAAAAACTCACCATTCTCAGCTTTAACATCTAAGAAAACCCAGAATTAGCCAGAGTTGGAAGTCCTTTGCAGGAAGGGCTTCAGGTGGTGTTTTTTTTCCCTTTTGTTTCAATAAAATGTAGAAAAAGAAATCTTTAATCTGGTGTCAATTAAACAGCAAATGCAGTCTAAATCAAAACCCAAAATCTGAGAATCAAAATTCAGATTATCTGAATCAAAACCCAAAAACTGTAACCATAACATCAAAATCTTTAACGAAGAGTACGATCATCTTTCTTGGTTATACGTTTCTTTCCTTGTCGTCAGTTCTAAAACTGCTTTTGAACCATCTTTGGTTTTGATTCATAACATATTTTTGACGCCGTACTTTAGCTTCATGTCTTTTGGAAACTGTCATATTGTTCACTTAGCTTTTCACAGCAACTTCGACCCAAACACGACTATGTCAGTGTCTTCTATTCAGACTAGATTTACATTTACGGTTTCATTATGGTGAGATTAAACCATGCTTTTGCTCTCTTTTTGAGCAGACTGATGTTCAAAAACTACCTTTAAAAATTAAAAAAAAAAAAACATGTTTTCTGACTACAGGTGGTGTTTAGGAACAATGCCAACCGTCCATACTCCATACATCCTAATGGGATTACCTACACGAAGCAGACGGAGGGTCTGTCCTACGAGGATGGCTCCAAGTACTGGTATAAATACGACAATGAGGTTCAACCCAACACTACCTTCACGTATTTGTGGAAAGTCAGCCATTCAGCCGGGCCAGAATCTGGAGAGTGTCCCTGTCGAACCTGGGCCTATTACTCAGGCGTTAACCCTGTGAGTAAGAGAAATGTGTGGAGGATCATCTGCTAAATATACTTTCGGTAAACATCTGTAGTCTCAAACACAAATGAACATATATTCCAAAACAAAACACAATATTTCAAAAAGGTCAGGACACTGAGACAACCATAGCACAAAGCTAAATGTAAAAGACGACAGTATTTGCTGAACTCCTAATGAAATCTGTGAAACGTACTAGCTGAAAATATTTCACCAATAAACTACCACTGGTCACTTTTCATCCATGTCTTTACACATCTGGTTATAACAATTCCCATTTTAAGGTGCTGCTTGTCTCCACCCCTCTTTTAACACAGGGCGTGTCTCTTTTACGATTGTACAACTTTGCACTCTTTTGAAAATGACATTTAAACACAGATTGCACTTACTCTTGAGGCATTTGAGAGATAATGCAGTATCTACTGAACACCAGCGTGCATTAAATAACTCGCAGAAGAATGCTTAACTTGTGATTTCATTATCAAGTGCTGTCCCACAGCTGCAGTTAAACCAAGAACACTTGGTACTGATCGCTCTCACAGGCACAGTCTCGTCATGAGTCATGTGCTGAACTGGCCCGATTTGGGAAATATGGGACCAAAGACAGGAATAAAGTAATGTGACAGCCAGCCTGCTGGTAGACACGTTAACTTCACATTATAATTCTTCTGTCACATATTTGAAACTTCAGGGCTTCACTATTTAGAAGATATTTTTTTCTAATAGTGGATGCTGTGCTGCCTGGTGAATCACATGTCCTTGTCATTTTATAAAACATTAGTCTAAAGCAAGAACAAAAGTTTTTAAAAAAATCTGAGCTAGCTGGATAATTCTGGTCTAACCTTTAAAATGTGATGTAATACAACTCTGAATAGCTTACTAAATGACATATTAGCAGTCCTTAGTGGCTTCAAAGAAAGTGTCTTTGAATTATTAGTCACTTGAAACACCCAAACATTCACTCTGTGAAAAGTCTGTCCTTGGTGAATTTTAACATGTATATCTGAATTATATGTTTACTAGGAGAAGGATATTCACTCTGGCTTAATTGGACCTTTGCTGGTTTGCCGACAAGGCGCCCTGAACGACACGGTAACAGACATGAGGGAGTTCATGCTGCTTTTCATGACCTTCGATGAGTCACAGAGCTGGTACTACGACAAAAACCGCGAGTTGATGCAAAGGAAGAGCCGCAGAAGGATTCTGGATGCAAACCACAAAGAAAAGTTCAAGTTCCATAGTAATATTATAATAATATTATAAGTCCTTTTAAAGTGTTTATTGAAGTACTTCATTACATTTTTTTTCATGTGATAAGCAAAAAAAAACAAAACAAAACATTACATTGTAATTTAAAAATATGTAGATTACACTCGTCTTGTCCATCTCCCATCTGCCCACAGCTGCCATAAACATGATTTTGTCTGTTGTTTCTGCAGCCATCAATGGAATTATCTACAGCCTGAAGGGCCTGAGGATGTACACCAACCAGCTTGTGTGCTGGCACTTGATCAACGTGGGCGCTCCCAACGACTTTCACAGCATTCACTTCCACGGACAGACGTTCATTCACAAGACGACCAAAACCTACAGACAGGCTGTCTATCCGCTGCTGCCTGGTGAGAAGCATGGAAATATCTGAAACGCTGCAATGCAGATACGAGCTCCGACACCGGCTATTTTTCCTGTCGGTGCAGAAACAAGATGTTTCCGACTGATTTCTGTCTTTGCAGGGAACTTCGCAACACTGGAGATGTATCCGTCCAAACCGGGCCTCTGGCAGCTGGAGACAGAAGTCGGTTTAAACCAAGAGAAGGGGATGCAGACCCTCTTTCTGGTTCTAGATAATGGTGCATAGAATTAAAAAGCGTTGATCTGAAGATACAGTATGATTTCCTTACAACCCTTAAATGTTGTGTTTTCACTCTGGAATGTTGTTTGTGTGTTTCCAAGACTGCTACCGTCCACTGGGTCTTCAGTCAGGCAGTGTCAAAGACAACCAAATCACAGCAATCAACACTAAAGGTAGCATCACTCCCGCCTGATCGTATTTATCCGTTTTTGATCCTAATTCAATCACAGCTGCTTGTTTGTGTAATGAAATGTAACTTCAGAAGTCAAAACTGACTAGAATAACAAATGTCTGACCTTTGAAGGATACTGGCTGCCCCATCTTGCAAGGCTGAACAATTATGGTAAATATAATGCATGGAGTACGGAAAAGAGCAACAGCTGGATTCAGGTATGGGGTTCGTTTCAGGTGACAGATTTTACACATCACGCTTACATACTCTATAGTAATCTGCCTCCTGTTTTCCACCATCTGCGCAGGTGGACTTCGAGCGGCCAGTTGTAATCAGTCAGGTGGCAACTCAAGGAGCCAAGCAGATGTTCCAGTCCCAGTTTGTGGAAAAGTACTCAATATCGTATAGCAACGACCGCCGAAAGTGGACATTATATAAAGGCAACAGCAAGGATTACTGGAAGGTTCGGGACGTTTAGTAACCCTTTTACAAAATAAAACAACTGCAAGGTAATTTCTTTATCCCTTTCACTCCATTTGTCCCTGTCTGAGCAGGTATTCCCTGGAAACCAGGAGGCCTATGAGACAATCAGAAACACCTTCTTTCCTCCCGTGATTGGGCGGTTCATCAGATTCCACCCGATCACCTGGAACAATAGGGCCACAGTCCGCATGGAGTTCTACGGCTGTGAACTTGACGGTGAGACGTTGCTGTACAAGTGTGTGTGGCTGGAAATGTGTCTGTGGAGGACATAAGTTAAAGAAGGATTAGGTTGTGGGTGTGTGTGTATATTTTGTTTTTAGACAGTTACTGCTCACTCGTACTGTGAAGACATCCAGACAATAATTACATAATAAAAATCCAGCGACTGTTCATCCTGCAAAAGAAAACCATGAGTCATTCATAAGGCAGGACCATACTCACTTTTTTTTTGGAATCTTAATTACTAAAACTGAAAGAGCATGTAGACTTGCAGGCATTACAAATCTATTTTTCAGGCTAAACACAATCTGTTGCCTGTTGATCTCCACAAGTTGTTCAGTGTTAAGGTCAGGTGGATGTCATTTCATAGGAAAATTTCAGTTCAGTCTCACTAGGGGGCACGATAAAATAAAGGTTCATCCACATGCTGAAACTGGAATAGTTCAAATGTGGGAGTCAATAAAACATTTACCAAAATTTAAAAAAGAGATATAAGTACATAATTTTCACACAGTAACATAATGAACAAGGTCAACTTTTATTAGATGTTTAACAAGTAATGTGTGATTCATATTTTCAAATTCATTTTTTTTTTTACATTTTACATATGATTTTTGCAAAAAGCAATATTGTTGTTTATTATCATTTTATTAGCGGATTGATAAAAAAGGGAGAATTTGAATATTTAGATATTGATACTCAGGGAGAAGGGGTGGGATTTAAGAAATGTGTACTTCTTTCCGCATCTTTTAGGGGTTGTATGTTAGATTTACCTTGTTTGTTTCTTTTGTTGTTTGACTTTTTTGTTTATGTATGTGTTTATTATTACATGCGTGGAGCAAATCAAACTAAAGTTTAAAAAAAAAAAACTAAATTAAATTCCTGAGCAATAGGGAGTATTGGAGAGCTTTTGAGACAATCTAATAATTACGTTTGTGCAATTAACATTTATGGAGATTTCTGGATTAATAGAGAAATGTTTTATAGTCTCAATATTCTGTTTTTAGTTCAGTAATGGGTTTATTCAGTGAAAATGTAATTACATATTTGTCACATTTTTGTTCAATAAGTCTGTATCAGATTCAAAACTCTCCATGCTCATTCTCCTGGTGGATCAAGATTAAGAAAATGAAATCTGCTGAAAACCGCAGGTGTTGCGCTGACATTTTTGCTGACTCTATATGGAACATTCCTGATCTATGGCCTCAGGTTGCTCTGTTCCTCTGGGGATGGAGAGCGGACTGATAGCAGACGATCGCATCACAGCCAGCTCCACAGCCTCCAGCTGGTTCTCTGGACCCTGGAAACCTTCATTTGCTCGTCTCAACAGACAGGGGACCATCAACGCATGGAGTGCTAAGGTAGTGATCCCAATAATACCCATATGACCTTTTTAAAAAAAAAAGAAAAAAAATCCTAGTTAATAATGAGCATCAGGTAGTCCTAAATTGTCTGATGTTTTATACCACAGGAATTGACACGATGCCCCTCATTTCTCACTCTCACAAACAAAAGAAACCCTTTAAAGTATGTAAGCTAAATGCATTTCCACCATGTTTTTTCTTTCTTAGTACAATGACATGCAACAGTGGCTTCAGGTAGAGCTGCCCCAGGTAAAGAAGATCACGGGTATCATAACCCAGGGAGCCAAGTCTCTGGGGAAGGAGATGTACGTCATCTCCTACTTTCTGCAGTACAGTGACAACGGCATACACTGGACCCGATACACGGATGATGATGACCAACCTGTCAAGGTAAACTACACCAAAACCTCATGAGAACTAGAACTCTTTGAACTGCGCCATTGTTATTTTGATTTTACAGAAATACTCAATTTCTTTCATTCTCTCATCAAACACAGATATTCTTTGGAAACATGAACAACAATGACCACGTGAAGAACTACATCTATCCTCCAATCTTCTCTCGCTTCATCCGAATCGTACCCCAAGCGTGGATTGGCTCCATCACCATGAGAGTAGAGCTGCTGGGCTGTGACTTTGAGTGACAGATAATTAAGCTTCATGTGATGACAGTATACAATATAAACTGATGGGTACACTTGTAGGTCCAGACATAAGCACAACCACATCTACACAATATAAAATATATTACACACTAAAACGGAGGAAAAGGAAACTTTCCATATCTTATTTTTGCCATATTTGAATCAAGGAATATTTTTGTCACTTATGGAAAAGAAATAATAGGAGTAAGATTATGTTTTTAGTTTTCATTTCAAGAAAAAAAGTCATATTGCTGAGAGTAAAATCAAAATGTTAATAGTGAAGCAAAAATTGGCCAGCATTTCAAGATTGGTGTTGAAATGCTGAAATTAAACTTCTCTTCTGTGGCTGTTCATATCTGTAGAACCGCTGCACGTAAACATCCAATGGATTAAAAAGAATATTTAGGAAATGGTGCAACTGTTCCTTTAAGCAGCAAATTTGTCAGTTTCAGTGTTAAAATATCAGTTTTAGTTTCATTTGAGTGAATAATTGCTTACTTTTTGGAAGCCTTGTCTAGCTAATGAAGTCTCCCTTCACAACTATCAGCAGAAAACAGCTGTGGATTCTCATCCTGGATGTCTGCTGTGACAGCAGCGGATTGATTGTCACACACCAACAATGATTAAACCAGCTCACAGAGCTACACTGGGTGTAGTCATGGTGCAGCTTTAACTGATAGGTGTTTTAAACTCTATTAAAGATATAAATCCAGTCCTTTTAATGCTGATATTGCCAAGGTAATTAAATTAAAGGTAGGGTAAGTGGTTCTA
The DNA here is from genome assembly GCA_028564865.1 of Zenarchopterus dispar. Lineage (NCBI taxonomy): Eukaryota > Metazoa > Chordata > Actinopteri > Beloniformes > Zenarchopteridae > Zenarchopterus > Zenarchopterus dispar. The sequence goes on along the minus strand of JAOWBL010016846.1, from coordinate 25,337 downwards.
TGTGATTCTACCCAGAACACATTTGTCACCTTCATTGAATATCTCCTCATCCCTCATCCAGCAGCTGACCCGCTCATGAGTATAAATAAGTGAATAGTCTTCATACAGCGCTACGATCTAGAAACTAACAGAGTGGGGGAGGCCTGGACCCTAAACCATAACAAACATGGCTCCAGCTGATCAGAGACAGGATGAGGGTTCATGCTCACATTCATAATGGCTTCTCATGAAGTGCTCCACATTTTGCTCAACAGATGTGATACGTTTAATTTTGAGTTCAACAAACATATTCAATTTAGACTTGATTTTTGAAATGACATTTCATCTTAATTCTTGGGAATTTGACTCTATTTTTTAAATATCAATTTTATTCTCAACAAGCTGATTTTATGGATTTCAAAATTACTCTCAAAAAGTAGATTTTTACTCTCACAATTTTGGGGAAAATGGAAATGAATAACCTTCGTATTTATTCTTCCATACTCCTTTATACTGTATCATAGATTTGCATGTTGCTTTCAAGTGACATGTGGAAACATTATTCTGACCAACACATTCGGTGGAAAGGTTTTTTTTGTGTTGAAATAGTTTGTTAAATTACACATAGCACAGAAAACAGGATCTTTACCTCTTTGTTAAGTAGTATTGCCAGGTTCATAAGTACCATAAGAAATTAAATCCTAATTGTTGTAAATATGTAAGTAGAGATGATGTAATTTATTTTTAAATAAATATGATTTCCATCCTTTTTATCCCGTGTAAATGTAAGTGATGTATACGAACAGAACTGAATGGATTCTGTCTGAAAACAGAGTTTTGGCATCTCAAGCATGAGTCGAGAAACTCTCTTCTCACGGTGTCTGAAAGGTGTCACTTCTATCACCTCTGCTGAGGCCAAGTAAGTCCTTCTGTGGCATCTCAGCCCTCCCGGAGTCAGCAGTCTCACGCTGCTGCAAACACGTCTTACGTTTATCATTTGCTGATCTTGTTGAAGTGGGCTCTGGAGGCGTGGAATTCTCAGCATGGCTTCACTGCCTGCTGCAGATCTGTGTAGGTTCATTAACACATGGACAACCTTACTTGACAGCTGGCTTTGGAGTTATTTTGATGAGAAGCAGCTGATCATCTCTGAATAATTCTGTTGTGGACATACTGTAATTAAATTAAGAATCACACTGGTGACATTGGTTAAACAGATATGAAGCCGTTCAAATGTTTAACAGTATTTATTTGGCAAATCTCAAACAAACGTTTGTTTCAGGCCCTTCTGCTGGATCACCAGTCTTCATCAGCTGATAATAGTGTCTCAATTGACTCATACAACCCTCACTTCAACTACCCAAGAGGCATCTGCACTGGATTTGCCGATATTTGTTCTAAAAATGTAATAGAGTTTACTTTTGTAAGTTTTCATGAATGGTACATTCACTGAACACACCACTAGGGAAAAAAAGCACCCAAAGGGATGAAGAGTCAAACGATCTTTTCACTTGTGCCTGTAGAAACTCATGAGCAGGAACAGAACAACCACTTAATACTTACATTGATGAATATTTAACCACTTCTAAGAAATAAAACGTTAGTTTTCCAGCAGCAGCTAATTTGATGGTGTTGGCTGTAGAAACTGACCAATATTAAATACAACTTTTAAAACAGTCATCACATCATGGACAGAATTTAATGGCTTCTTTTTGGTAGATATTTCAGGAAAAAAGTAAGCTTTTCCCATCTAGAATAGAAAGAACTTAAAGGTTCTGGATAGGATTTAACATGAAACGGAGGACTTGATGTGTTCCATTAGTTTCCTTAAATTTAATTAAGTTCACAAATTGGTATTACATTTATTTTATTATAATAGACCAGACTGAATTGGAATGATCCATTTATAACACAATGGGCTGATTGATACATAATTCAACTTTGTCAGGACTTACTGGTTCTTCTTCGAGCCCTTTGTGCAAACATCTCATGCAGCTCACCTCAGTCCACCAGCAGATGTCACTCAAAGCTCATCTTGGCTGATAGGTTTAGACAAAACATCCTCCTGTCAGTGAGATGAACTTTTGTCTCGTGGACTTCCACCTGATAAGAGCGTGGGAGATCCTGGAGATCATGTGAGACAAAACAAGCTGACTTGTGAGAGTCTGAATAGTTTCAGCCTTCTAAACCAGATCTTTTTGGTCTTAGGCATAACTAACATTTTGTTTCTCCACTTTTCCAGAAAAGAGCTGGGACAGGCACCAGCAGACCCTCGTGACCTTGAATCAGATGAAGCAGGTGTAGATAATGGCTGAATGAAATACTGTAACTTTTATAGCAGTCATTTCAAATGTAAAATTCCACATCAAATGATAATTATTTTGTTGGAATAATTAGTTGGAAATGTATCCATCCATCCATCTATCCATCCATCATCTTTACCTGCTTCCTCCTATCTGCTCCCTTTAGGGGAAATACTTCCCGGACACTAACTATTGATCTTTAACGAAGTAAAATAAAATTCAGTTCAAAACACATGATGACAAGAAAATGTCCATTCTGTGCAAAGGTCTTAGTCGTTTTATCAAAGTGTAAAAGAACATCAATATAGTTTTTTCACTCTATTTATTAAGGTACAAATGATAATATTAGAGGTAGGTAACAGTTGGCTGATTCATTAATTGTCCAATTATTGCCTTTTTTTAACATTAGTCTACTTTTAGAATATATTTGTCAAAAATAAAACCACAAAAAGTTCAAAATAAATATGTAGAACTCAATATTTAAGAATGATCTCCAAAATGTAACCTGAACAAATGTTTTCATGGCATCAATTAGAATTCAATTTTATTTAGTATTAAAGAAGCCAGGTTTTTGTATTTTTTGTGTGTCTAAAAGAGAATACAATGAATATACGGATGTCATTTTTACACTTAAGTTTGTTTTGGTTTTTTTTTGGGGGGGGGGTCCATGTAGAATAGGTTAACTGGTAGTTAACAAAATTCAAAGAAAAACTATCAGAAGCAATTGGTTTACAAAATAATCAGTTGTAGACATAAATAATAATACTGGCGGGTGTTTAACAAAAATTGCGTTCTAAAGCAGGAGTTGAAGACTTGGAGCCGCGGGCTGATGCTGCTCGGGTCCGTCTCTGTGTCACGTGACCCGCCCGCTCACCCGGCAGGAACATCATGATTATAAATACCTCGGCGTTACTCCTCTGCCCGGCAAGAGACGCCCAGGTTGTTTACAAACATAGGCTGCATTTTTATGAAGGACACGTCCGGGACGTGGTGGGAGAGTAACTTCGGCCGGGATCAGTTTCACTGGCATGAAGGCAGGCGCACACGCACACACCCACGCCTCGCCCGTCACCGCCCCCACCGAGGAGGACTCGTTATAAAGCCGGTCCGCCGGTGTGAAGGGCTAGTTCAAGACCTGCGTGGATCCCGAGACGGACTAGGACGTAACTCCACATTAAAGACCCTTGAGGACGGTACCGGATCATCTGTGACCCGACAGCTCCATCACATCATGAAGTCCCCGAAGCTGAAAACTCGAGGTTCGTGTAAAGTGGTTTTCCATCACGTGTTAAAATTGTTTTTTTTTTCTAAAAAAGAAAAAATTAAAAAGTTCATTCTGCAGCTGTCACCGGGTTCAGACGCACGGTAATCATTCAGATATGTCAGTCCGGCACAGTCGTGTTTATTTCCGCGCCTCTGTCCTCGCAGCGAAGTTCGTGGACGAGCAGGACCTGAGCGACGTGCTGTGCGAGTTCGACGCCGTGATCGAAGACTTCACGTCGCCCGTGGAGAAGCGGCATTTCCGCTACGACGAGCACCTGAAGACCATGAAGAGGAGGAGCAGCGCCAGCGTGAGCGACAGCGGCATCAGCGACACGGAGAGTGAGTGTGCGCGCACCGCTTCAAGACCAGACAGCACCTAGAGTACCTCTCCTTCAGATATTTTTACCAAGTAAACACTGAGGGACCGGGCTGGGATAAAACATCAGCAGGGCCGTTTCTTGTTTTATACAGAACCTGCAGCTTTATGGGGCCCCTGTACACACAAGGGCCCCACATAACCTGCAAGTTCTCAATATACTGTATTTGGGAGAGAAATAAGATTACCCACATTTATAAAATGACCTGTCCCTAATATTGACAAAATCTACTCCCATTCTGGTTGTCTTTTTGTGACAAGTTCATAACTCTACAGCCCCATGTCACACATCAGCCCATCCAGGAGCAAGTGAGGAGTCAACCACTGTTGACAAACCTGTCAACTTATAGTGGAGATTGTTTCATTTTTACTCGTGCTCCCGACCTGGCCCACTGAACAAACGTCAGTATATAAACAGACAGTTTTTTTTCTATTTATTATTCGAAATCATGCCCCCACCCCTCAAAAGCTAGAAAAGGCCCTGTCAGGCAGGTGAAGACAAGATCATTGCTGTTTGATGTCTTCATACTTTTGCTAACTCAAACTCCTCATTTATTCCATTTCCTGATCTGACAAACTGTTGCACACTTGCATGCTCATTTGCACATTTCTTTATCAGTGTCCAGACACTGGGATGTCCCATCATGCCTCTGGTGCATATTTTGGCACATCTACCCATGGATCTGCTGTCATACTTGAATAAATCTCTTTACCATATCGTGTTAAGAGGAAAAAAAAAAAAAGTTTTCCCCAGCTGCAGATCCTGCTCCAGGCAGGCAAATGGGACCGCTTGATACGCTGACACGCAGAGAAAAATATCCTGCAGGCCCACATATGCAAAGATGGTTTCCCCACACGGATGCAAGTGGGTTGGGGCTTCCCAGGGAAGGCGTGAACGACACTTTAAGCTCTTGGGAAAATTGTCTGCAGAAGCGTTTAAGAGCAGAACAATGGGGAAATGTCGAATGCAAAGTCCAGAACATTCACTCAGACATTCAAAATGCGTTTTTTTTTCTCTTTTAAGTGTAGTTGTTGCATAATAGCTGGAATTCCAGAGATTTTGCGAGGGATCATTCGTGTTTACCAAACAGTGCTGTTACATCAGTGATCAAGAAACTCAAGGGAGGTGTCTGAACCTGTGAATGTGCCGCTAATGAGCTTGTTTATCTGAACAAGGGATCAGATTCCCGCCTGAGCCGCGTCCTCGCCATGGCAATCTTAATGAAGAGAGACCTGTCCCACACAGGGATGGGCTATTGTCTCGCGGCCTGATGGATGGATGGGGCTGATGAAGGGGGTAGATAGATGACAAAAACCACCCCCTGGAGTGTTAGTGTGTCAGAGAAGGAGCGGCGGAGGAAGCCATACAGAGGAAGATAGACAGCGAGTGACGGAGATGAATGTGAGAGGAAGCTGGAGGACTCCAAACACTCATGCCAAGTCCTGTGTGTGTGTATGTGTGTGTGTATGTGTGGCACGGCTGCTCTCTGTTGTGTGTGACGCCTCGTTTTTCACGCTGTGCGTTCAGGGCTGAGCGACGGGAGTGGAGTAGGTCAGAGAGAGGGGAATAAGTAGGTGCTTGACATCTGAGATGATGTTTGGTTCCTCGGCAGTTCTCCAGAACGAAATGAAGCTTTAAGTGCAGCTCTGTCTTCTTAGTGTCACACTCACTCACCAGGGAGGTTTCAGGGTTGATTAAAAGTGTGAAGCGCAACAGAAACTGTCGCTGAAGGAACTGAGATTGCCCCGAAGTTCTTTCTTTATCTTCTCTTCTTATCAGACAAACTGAAGGTGTTCTGTGGTCACCTGAACTCTGGTCCGACAGGATCAAAGTGGCCAAAAATCTCTTCGCTGAAAGCTGGTTGAACTTTGCCAGATCATGTGTTTGCGCTCCTTCGCGTGAAAATACTTGCCACGTGCATGTGTTGCATGTGCATGACGGGCCATAGAGGAAGGGTGTCATTAGAGGAGAATGCAGCGGTTACACACTGAATCTCCTCCACTGACACAGATCAGCGTTGGAGTCACAGAAAAGTCAGTGTCCACTGAAACTAATTTGTTTCTGTTATTTTTTCTTACAGGTGGAGATTCTCTCAACAGAAACAGCTTCAGCTTCAGCGACGAGAGACTCAACTCCCCCACCAGGCTCTCCCCTGCCACCGCCTCGCCTCCTCTGATGTCACCCAAACGTGAGCTCGGCTCCTTTAATTCGTTGCTGTCTGTGAAATAGTCGTGAACGCACAAATGCATGAGTGAATCAATAGGTGATCATGGCCACTCATGACAGGCTTGCTGACCTAACGGGGGTTAGTAGGTTCAGACTAGGGGTCGGAGTGGCTGACTCGCAAGCAGGAGGCTGCGGCTGCAGAACTCGATGCTTTTTCTCCTCAACTCTTAAATTAAGGGCCATCGGATTTTTTTCTTGTTTCTTCAGGATGTTTCATGTCTCACCAGCAGGCATGTAAGCTGCTGCTGGGCCATTTGCTCTTGTGACATCACATATGAAACGCTGAAACACCCGTCCTTCTTGTTAGCTAGAGACAAAAATGTCTACAAGAGCCAAGAAAACAAGTCCTGTTGGCTTTTTACGTAAGCTTTTAGGATTAGTTTAACCTGACTGAGAATGTCACCAGCATCTGCTCTTTATGTCTCTGACATGGCACAAAAATTAGAAAGAAATGAAATACATGTGAAAATGAATGATACGTATACATTTTAGGCCATGTTTGGTATGAATGTTCTTCTGGAGATTCTTTTTGATTTTGTGGCACTCATATCTTTACAAATTTGAGAAATCACTAAGGTTAGATTTGGGCTTTGCATTGAATTAAAACACTACAAAGACATATCCGGTACATCAAAATCAAAGACTGACACTGAAACGTCAGCTTCAGCTCTGTCTGCTGTTGCATCATCTTTTACTGAAGATCTTTACAAATCGTTACCCCAGTCTGACGCTAGCATCTCTCTTTTTACAGCCAAGCTGGGTGACACCAAAGAACTGGAGGACTTCATTGCCGACCTCGACAAGACATTACAGAGTAAGTGTTAATGTGATCTGGCTGTCAAACCCTGTCTGATGAATTAGCGCATGTGCTGGCAGCTCCGGCTCCACCGGCGGCCACCGCGTATGCCAGCTCTGCTAACGGCCGCTCGTAAAGTGGCGCAGGAGTCAGTCCCCTTGGCTTTCCAAGAAACAGTGATGTGGTGGGATTAGGAGGCGGTTAATGGATGTCATATCTGAATTAGACTTTTGCTTTGGTACTGCTTACAGATTAAAAAAAAAAAGAAATGTCAGTGAGATTTAAATTGATGAACACAAATTTGTCATTTTTGAAGGCACCTTCTAGAACGGTGCTGTTCATAGACATGTAGTGCATGACTGAATTGTGGTGGACTGTTTCTACACACGTGGCTTCTGTGTTGAAACTTGCACACTTGACTATGAGGAATGTGTGCCGGTCCAAACGAGAGCTGAGTTTCCAACCGTAAATGTTAAGAATGGAGACGGGCACAGGTAGGAGTCAAAAACACCCCCGCCCCACCTGCTCTGTGTTTTGGTCACCGTGACGTGTATCTAGAGCCTGGAAATAGTCACTTCATTCGAGCCACTGCTGTTCACAGCCTGTAAAACCAGCCGTCTCCAGCTCTGAGAATAGAACCAGCAACCCAGGAGCCAACAGTCCTGTTCTAATCATATATCTCTGTTTCTGTTCTCAGGCATGTGACACCGGGGCTCTCAATTATTTTGGAGTGTAGCCATGACGGAAGGAGGGAGTGTACGCCTGGATCCCCTGAAGCAGTTAAAACACACAGAAAAGTCACCAAACAGGATGCAGCTGGATGGCCCCAGCAACTGCCAAGTTGCTTCGCGTCCATCTCCTGAAGCCGACCCAGAGACGTGCTACTGCCTCCGTGCTACTGCCTCGGAGCTGCAAGGACTGCAGGAAAGTTCAGCATCATCATCTGTGCAGCCGTGAGGACATTAACTGAAAAGTCGAGATGAATGGATTGTGTAACAAAGTGACTGTCGTCAGATATGCAAATCACCAGATATACAAATCATCCTGACCAGGCAACACTCCCTGATCCAAACTCTGAGCTGGAAGAGTATTTAAAAAAAAGGCTTTTTATAACAGAAATATATTTGTAATTTTATAGAGCTTCTTATTGTAAATTTATAACTCTTTCTGTGAGATATATTTTTGTATCATATGTAAATAACAGTTGCAAATTTTATTTCCTCAGCATGGACAGATTTGACACAAGTCGACTGGAATAAAGTTGATCAAATGTGAACTGAGAGTTTAATCCACTCTGACAAAACTGGAAAGCGATACGTGTATTTAATGCGTCTAAAACCTGATCGAGATAATATTAAACTATGAGATGTTCTTTGTTTAGTAACACATGCCTCTTATCTTTATTTTGGACTCAGACTTTAGCCTCTCTGAGCTTCATTCTGGTTGTTTCTGAATTTAATGTGCACATTCTCTGCTTTCTCACACCCTCCACATAAAATACAAAACAGATTCTGAAAAATACACTGTAGAAAAAGAATCCAAATATTGTTGAACATGCACTATAATACATGATTTAACTTCATCTAAGCGTCTGATCAAATGACATCGTCACGCACTGATTTCCTCCAGGGGACTAGTGAAGTGGTCAGCTGCTTGTCACCACCTCAACACCTTATTAACCCACTAATACCGATGCCATGTTGTCCTCCCTGCTCAACTGTTTCACTGACCTGTCGATCTCCCTCTCTATTTTTAGCTTCCTTTCAAGAAAGTCGTGAACACATTAACTCCAACCGAACAACCTCCACTTTCTCCTCCTTCCAAGAATGTATCTCATAACGTCATCATTTATCGTCCCTCCGACAAAGCAGGACTCATTTATCTAAGATCTTTAGCAACAGGGTCTATTTCCAGAGGCGGAGAGGGACAGGGAGGGCATGGCTCCATTCAGCAGCAGCTGAAGACGTCTGATGACGAGGCTCCCCTCCGGCTGCCGAACAGAGCAGAGGTCAAATGTCACTAATTAGGGTTAGACACGTTTCCATATTGGTTTTATGGAGGCAGAGCAGCAGGTGCAGACAAACTCCAATCTATTCTGGATCCTACACTTCCCATAATTCAAAGCAGCCTTTCAAACCCTTCACATTTTTGATCCGGGTTTGTGACGCATTCTTTTGAACATAATCAGATATTTATGTCGTATTTATTAGCTGACGCACTGATATACTGTATGATTAGACTTCTGTACACCTGTATAGGATGATAAGTGTAGATTTACTTTGGTAGTAATAGTACACTACTGCTTTTACTAGGCTCCTTTTGGGGGGGGGGGGGTGTCATCGTTCTATTGTACATTAGTGGTTTTATTAAGAAATGAAAAAGAAACTGCATCCCACAACAACTGCAATGCTCTTCATTTACTTTGAACCCAAATCAGTATCTCTGAGATTCCATCAAGTGCATCATTGATATTTAGAGAAGAATGAGCCACTTGCTCATGTTGTTGACAGCTTTAGGCTCCAGACAGTTGCTCTACTGTTGGAAATCTGGGCATTTTAAAGTTGTACAAACAGATCAGTGATCTTGTCAAATCTATGTTTTTGCTTCTGATGGTGTGTGGAAAGGTTAAGCCTTATCCTCTCTCCAAAAAAGTTAAAATGGTTACAAACATGTTAACAATCTCTTGATTAGATTACTCCTTTGTACTAAATGTATATGTTGGTTTTGATCCATCTGTCCTGCAATGTTAGTAATTAGTTAAACAGCTTGCAAAGTTAAGTTTAAATTCGTTGGGACCATCCTACTTACCAGATCTTTTATGTATTCATGGCCCTACTAGAGCTTTGTGGACAACCAGTTAACTGAAGCAACGTAATCAGTTGCCTGCTTGCAGACATTTCAAGGTCCAAATGAAAACACAGAGGTGATTGAGATTTTGCAGTAGCTGCCTTTAATTTGTGTGTCTCTCTATACATGTGTGGCTCAAACTATTCATCAAATTGCTGCTTTAGACTCACCATTCCCCTCTTGGCTTTTGACTCCAGCAAACTACAACACTCCACTGGATTATTTACTTTGTTTTATTCGACCTTTACCTTGATCTTGATCGATCTACCAGTTTGGCCTCCCACAGTTTTCTTCTCAAATCCTTCTTAGCTTGTTTAGATTTGACCACATCATTTTTTAAAAGCCTTTTTTTTTCCTTTGATAAAGTCAGGTACAGTTAATACAATTATTATTTGGATAAACACAGATATTCTGAGTAGGAATAACCTTTTATACAAAGAATTTACTGTTGATTACTGTTGCATTTACATTTATTGGGTCACTGTGGAAAATGTCCCAGTTCGTCCAATCAAAAGTTGCATGGAGCTTTTCCACATGGAGACAATGAACTACCTTCTTTTTTTTGCTTTCATAAACTACTTTTCAACATTGTTTCCATATGCATTGTGATCTGAGTTTGAAATTGTAGGTCACATTCATGATTTGTAACATTGATCCAGAGCATCTGTTTCTTAATTTACCTGACAAACGATTCAGATTAAATCTGAGTGGTCCCACCAAGTCAACTGTTGGGGATACATCTGCATTTTGTGCAGCAGCCTTTGATTTTATTTCACACTAAGCCTCATAAAAGTTCAGCCCACATGTTAAGAGTTGCTGTTCAGTTTGTAGAAGCTGCCAGCCCGCTATCACTCCATGTCAGTCTGCATTATTGTGATCGCACAAAGCTGGCACCGAGCACCAGTCTGCACATTGTTTCTTCAGCGGTAGTTGGCAGACTGAAGTTGTGGGTATAGTCCACCTATCTGCGCTGCTCTGGACCATGGATGTGGCTTATAGAGGGCTGCTGGCACTGATCTGAGAGACCGTGTTGATACAACACATGATCCCATGAGGACGGGGGTAGGGGGTGATTTCTTTTAAAACAGCCACCCCACTTGGCAGCAGTGGGCATCTTTTTAGCTGCACTGGTCGGCCCTGTACAAGTGTTGGCCTTGATATTGTACAGCCAGGATACACAGAGGACTGGAAGTGTGGGAAACCAGGCCGAGAGAACACAGCTGGAGGGGGGTGGTTAGGAGAAGATAAGAAAATACAGCAAGGTGGACAGAAAATTGAGGAAAATGATAGCTGAAGAGGACACATTTAGCAAAATCCAACATGTTTAAATCATGGGAGGACCCTGGAGAGCTTTGCAGTGGTGGGTCTAGGATGGGCTGGGCAGACGCCCACAGATGTGTGTCCACATCACAAACATACAGAAATACATAGAGCTAAATGTGAGGTTCTTTCAACTTGGTCCTCTCCTCACATCAGTGGTGTCCAGATGTCTCAGCTGGCAGTGAGAGGAGAGGGATCATTAATGAGTGCAGTCAGATGTCTTTAATCTGGTCACCTAGTCGGCTGCACTTCTGTTGCTTCATCAGTGGATGCTTTGAGGTTCGATTCAGACCTCCTGGTGGAAGTCTGTTTTTCTTCCAAACTGCAAATGCAGAAAACTGGTTGTATTAATTTGCACAGACGTAGAAAGAGTCCAATCTTGCAATGTAACCAAATCTATTTTGACTACAGTTTACTAGCTGGAATGAAGTGAGTCAAAAAGATTATTAAAAGAATTGCATTAAATTAATATGACAGATGAAAGATATGAAAGAAATGTGAAGATTATTGCTAATGAGACAAAATGAGGACTATTTGTTATATACACAGACAGTAAAAAAAAAAAGTATCTGCACATACAGCCTCATGGCATTTCAAAATACTGTCACAAATGACAGTATACCAGTTTAAACAAGTTAAAAAGTCAACATCACACAAAGGACCAGACTTCATTTTATGTCCAGCACTTAAATTATTATACTTATTTTGGTAATAAACTTTTTTTAAATTAAGTTCTCTTTATTTAAATGTAATGGATCTAAACCGGATTGCAGGGTTTAGATTAATGTAGAAGTAACAATTGTTTTTAAAGCTGCAGCTTGAAAATTTTTGATCGTCATTATTATCGTTATTCTGTCACTCTTTAATACCATGTCTTGGTTGATGTTTCCATGGTGACGCACAGTCCATGTGTTGGACAAACTTGAGTGAAGAAAGCCTATCTTTGTCATTAGCCTGCCAATGGCATCATGCTGTCTCCATGGTAACTTCCCTTTTAATAAGCTCTGCTAAAATGTGAAAATAATTTAGTTTCTGTCAAGAACAAAACAAAATAAAACAAGTAACCAAAAAAACAAATAATTCCAGTTAGCAGATGCAGCGTCAGTCACTCTTTGGACAGTTTGCACAAAGGTGCTGGTGCAGCTAAGTTATGTCCTCCACTTTTGGGGATTTTCCCAACTTGAATGCAACTTTCAGTTAATAGTAGGTCAATTGTTCTTTTGTGTGTTTAAGTGTATTATTCTGCAAAGTTTATGAAGGTAAACTGGCTGTGAAACCAGAACCTGTAGAGATATAAATAGTGGAGCCAAAAGAAACACACCTGCTACACTAGGAGTGTTGCAATATAAATGCAATATTAAAAGATGTCAAAACATGTCAAATACAAATATTCTCTTAATAATGCACACATACTAACATCTTGATTTAATCAATCAAGTTACAGTCAAAGTATTAATGATTATCAGCTGTCTTTTCTCCTCCCCCTCTGGTCTCCTCTCTACAAAATACATACAAAAAAGAAACATTTTTGTCTATCAAAGTTTTGTAATGAAACCAGATTGACCATCCAGCCTGATTTATTTAGGGACCTTTTTTTCTTGCTGCATGCCGCCATGTTGCCCGGGAAGCCGAGGGAAACACGACCATTATATGTCAATCAAAGTTAGCCATGGCAACCAGCTCCTTCATCCGGTCCATGTCAAAAAAACTGCAGAGCTACTGGCAGATGTTTACAGTGGAACATACACTCCAGATCCGGAAATCAGCAATAACTGTGGTGTTTAGTTGACACAAGGTTAGCAGAAACTGCTGGTTACCTTTGTAAGCTTTGTAGAATGATGATGACTGATGACCAGCCACTGGCTGAGCCGTACATCAGCCAAAAGGCTTTGGCTCATTTTTGAAATTAATGTATTGCTTTATATAAATTCACCTGATGTGGTACAAATAAATTCACAGCCCCTATTAGTTGCCATGGACTAAAACATATTTCGTATGAGCTTGTAAATATGTTTATTTCTGCTTTTTAAGTTGAGTCAAAGGAGATTGATTCACTTTTGCTGCCAGTCTCCAGTGGTCACAGGAGGAACTGCAACTTTTCTTGCTTCTGTGCTGGCATTAGTGCCAGAGTTAAATGGCTGTTGCTTGGTTTCAACAAGCTACAGCTACAGCAGCAGTCCTGTGTGGAAGCAGCAGTCAAATCGAAACAGATCGGAGAGAGAATAAAGTATGTGTTTGCAGAATAATTGCAATTAATGTTGACACTTATGGTAATCGACCTAGCAATAAAAAGATGTCTACAGTGCTTTTTTTATGCATGTTCCGTACACTTACGATGTTTAAAATGACTTTCTGAACTGCCTCAGGTTGCATAGCTTCCATCCCAAATAAAAATTTTACACTCCTTACTGTCTACCAACAGATCAAGGGTTGTTTTAAGTGCCAAATATTCCTTTAATTAACTGAAGCAGCATTACTTTGATCCAAGGAAAAACCTTAGTCTTAAAATATCAAAGCCTCACTGGACTTTGCTGTTCTAGAAGAATAATGACAAATCACCACCCTGTCTCAGTGTAAAGATTTCATACAGACTCATTACATAAACGAAAAATATGACACATGACTTTTGCCTTATTTGGTAACCAAGAAACACTTTCCAAAGTAAAAAAATGTTCAGATATAAAATCTGGACAAAACACACAACACAGGGTGTTATGACAACAGAATTAAGGCGGGTAGTTATGTAACAGAGATATTCTTACATTTGTGACTCGGGGTTAGAGGTTTTCCTTGTTGTTTCTTTTTAGAAGAAAAAACTCTGTTTCTGAGGTTTTGTCCTTGGTATGTTCTTAGCTGGTCGGAGTTGGTGGTAATTTCACATATATTTTTTGGTTTGATCCAATATTTGATGAAATATTCTTAAAGAAAAAGCGCTGACTCTGACATTTTTTAAATGTCAAGGACTTTGTTAGGATCTTGAAACATTGGATGCTTGGTCCTGCCCAGAAATCTGAATTTTTGATGGGGTTTTTTAAAAAAAAACAAACAAAAAAAAAAACTGATTTTTAATTTATTAGAGATTTAAATTAAGATGATTTATACTAATTCCCATCAGCTGACTTTTACAACATTGAATAAAAATGAATACAGTTACCATTTGAATCATTACAAGAAAGAATAAAACACTAGGGTTAAGGTTAGGGTTAGTTTTCTCACCTACAGGCTCTGATCCATTTAAGTTAACTGAACTTTGTTTTCCTGCTTGGTGTTAAAAAAAAAAAAGACAAAGACAAAGACAAAGACAAAAACGAAGACCCCTGAAAGGAGGTGGTTTCATTCTGAATCATCTTGTGAACTCACCAAATAATAATGCAGTTATTTACCTTTATGGAGATGATACATTAATATGTGTTTGTTTTCCAAGAACTCTCATGTTATTCAAAGTTAGATCAACCTTCTAAATATGAAGGTTACTGGTCTGAATCCCGGCTGTGACCTTTCTGTATGGATTCTGCTCGTTCCAACTATGCCTGCATGGTTTATTTTGGCTATTTCCTTTTGAACCCTGAACAGGATGAAATGGTACAGCAAACAAATGAAGTGCAGGTTCCACATGTGGCTGTATCAGAGCACAAATGATGACTCATGAGTTGGAAATCAGTGATTTCACTGGGACCTGAGCCTGATGACTTCCCCCGGCAACGCTCACAGCTGTCTCTGTCAGCTACTCTTACTTCAGCCAGGACTTCCTCTGAGCTTGACTGAGTCAGACTGGGAAGACTTTAGACAGAGAAAAATCTGGACTTTGGTATGTTCAAAAAAAAAAAAAAAAAAGAAAAGAAAGAAAGAAAGATTTCATGACATGTCTGTCTTTTTGGGCTTGATGATGGGAAATATCAGAACAATGTTTCTATCATATCTATTGTATTTGACAGACTTATTAAAAAAGAAAATTAAACAAAAAAACAAAAACAAAATCATGGCGCTATTGTGCATCTGAAGTGAGAAGGATGTGCAAATCCAGTTGATTTTGCTGAAAAAAAAAACCAGATAAAACTTCATGAATTGGGTTGGACATCTATGTGAGCTGTGGGCAAGTTTTCAGACAGACTCTCAGTCAGTGTTTATGCTTCATTAGTGTGAAGTGAGTGCAACCGATGAATCACTGCTGCACATATGATGGATGTGAAAACCCCACAAGGAAACAGAATGACCACATTTCACATTTGCCGCTAGCATTAGCAAGCATTAAATCATACATTTGCAACATTGAGGTTATAGTTATCACCATTCTCACATATGTGAACACAAAAATATGATTTAAAAAAAAGGCAAAAGTAAGACAAAGTCAAACAAAAATACATCTATCAAATCCCAGATGTCCATCTGCTGTGCTGCAGACCATCTTCTAGTCCTGGCTGTCTGGCTCCCATCTGCCCTCTTTCCATTTCCTTCCATTAATCCAATTTTCTTTTCTCAACTTAACAAATTCCTGTTGTCCCATATAAGCAGATTTATAATATCTCTCTTTCTCTATCTCTTCTACAGGAATACTGAGGCATTCCTAAGCTAGCCCTGGGACAGACCGAGTTCATCCTGGGTCTATCACAAGACATCCACCCAAACACTTCACTTGGTATGAATGCAGAAGGTGTCCAAACCAGCTGCTAAAACTACTTTACTAGGCTCCTCTAGATGAGGAGGACAAGATAAAGCCAACAAGACCACAAAAAAAAGAAAAAGAAAGAGGGAAAAAAGAAGAGATGGAAACCTGAGGCCACCAAAAAAGACCATGGATGGATGGATGGATGGATGGATGGATGGATGGATATCACAGCTGCCTCACAGTAAGAAGGTTCATAACTTTTTTTGAATGTTCTCTAATCTGTGTATTTTTTAATATTTGCTTTTTCTGTCTCAGAACCAAACAAAAAATCCACAAAATCAAAGGTGGCTTTTCCTTTTTCTACTCTCAAATCATTTAGAAAAACAGTATAAACTCGATCTGCTTATATGTGTTAAATCTAAAGCCCGAAAACAGAAAACCAGCCATCGGAGGTTTCTGCCACTAAATGTTGGGAAAATCAGCCCAGACAATGAGAACAAGGTTCTACTCTGCATTAAAGAGTTGGAGAGTAAATGTAAATATCCAGATTCCTTGGTGCTTCGTAATTACGACTCTGAAAACATTCGGCATGGATCACAACCATCGAATCTTCGGTGATGATGATCTTTACAACAAAACGTGCTTTTTAACTAACTGAAATCATGTTTCCCAGCCTTCCACCACAATAAATAAATAAATAAGTAAATAATTCATTAAATAAATAAATAACTTTAATATTTGTTTCCCTCATACCACTTTCTTTCAAGAACAGCCTTCCACCCCCATTATAAGCTAAAAAAAAAGATACCTCTCCAAGCTCTGAACTTCATTTTCAACCTGATTATAGACCTGTTCATTTACATTTGCAAAATGCATATGTCTGCAAAACAGTTGAAATATTATGGCGGTTTTAAAATGTTTTGTTTTTAAATGCACCACATCATAATTAAATCATGATGGTGACTTCTATAATGTTTTTCCTTTCGTGTTGTCGCTCCGTCCCTGCAGCTGAAGCTGGAACCTCCTCTTCTCCTCCCTCTAGCTTTATCTGTACAAGTCTTCCTTTCACCACTGTTGTAAACTTGTCGCTGTCTATTGTCTTTCACTTTATCTCAGCCTCTCCTGCCTACAACTTCTGCCTTTCACTGCCTACACCACTTAACTTCTGGCATGTCTTGAAAGGGTGGGTGGACTTCACTTCTCCATCACAATCATCATTACCCCTGTCAGTCCTTCCTCTTTGCTCCCTGCCCCAAGGCCGGGTCACGGAGGTTGTCATGGTTTAGCTTCAGGCAAGAAAAGGCACCCTGTTATTAAGTGCTGAGTTTACACGTGACCAGACTTTCATTGAAACTGGATCATGAGAGGAAAATCTCATCTATGCTCACCTGACTTAGAGAGATGGCTTTTGATCGCCAAGGGCCAAATCTGTAAGCGATAGGTACACCCAAAAGCCATGTTTGGGACTTTTTTTTTTTGCACACAAACTTGTTTTTAGAAAAAGGTGTCTGAAAGTAGTATTCATTTCTTTTCACCAGTTTACACAATACTTTTCTTATTTTAGGTCATTGTCTGTGGGTTTAATCCCCTTTTAGTCCAAAAACATACATCTTAAGTTGACTTGTGATACTGAATTTGAACATTGAAGCAAGTATGAATATGAAAGGTTTTTTGTTTTTTTTTGTTTTTTTCATTTGTCTCCGTTTGGCCCTGTGACCGACTGGCACCAAGTGTTTCCAGAGCCAGCTGATGGTTTCCCATTCAAAAGATTGAAAAACCCACTAAAATTCACACAAAAAATAATTCAGTCAAAGCATATACCACAAACAAATACCACATGTAACTACAGCATCTCACATCTGTGAAGTCATTTGATGAGTTCATGTATGAGGTTGACCTTTACAGCTCCATGCGTCTTTTAATTACAGTCTCATGGTAATGAGTTTTACCATGTCTGCTACCTGAGTCAAACTTTCTTGATAGTCCCAGGAACTTCTGTCAAAAATGCAGTATAGGCAACACTTTGCATGATAAAGTGATTGGTTTCCATTAGGGGGGTCTGAGCTAGTTTTAAGGGGCCTTGACTGTTCATGATACCTGATCTGATAAAAGCACAGGAATGCAAACAGTCTTTAAACAGCCATTTCATGTGATTACAATGTAACTGGATGATGGGAACAAATACAACTCCAGAGCAGTCATATAAGTTTAACATAAATATCCCAGATAGCTGCATTTAACATTCAGACTCAGAAGTCCCGCTTTTATATTGCATGTGGGAATGTGCCGGGGTGAATTTACCACTGAAACCTAAAGATCTTGCTCTAGAGTCATATCTAGAAAAGACTGACTCAAGGAGGAGCTCTTGCAAGGTTATTGACTGACAATCACAGAAAAAGGCCTAAAGTAACGTTTATATCAGACTATCTAACCAACCCAACAGTAACACCTCCCTCCCCCAAATAAAACTAATTGCTTTTATTATTCTTTTTTCATGCAGCCACTTGTTAGTTTGTGATTCCAGAAATGAAAGCAAATAAAACCGATTTCCCTTTCTTCTTTACCTTCAGTGAAACAGAAACATCTTCTATTCTCATGCAAAACAAATATTTGTGTATGTAAATTGCTGAACAGAGTCCACATCTTTTCAGGTTATAAATAGCAACGGAGAAAAGGCTTGTTCTTGTAGAACAAGCCTTTTCTTCTTCTTTTTTTAATTAATATGATATAGTACAAGAACAGGCAGATACTAGACACAAGAGATCAGGGAGCAATTAAACTTTGTGTAACAAGTAATAATAATAATAATAATAATAATAATAATAATAATAATAATTAGATATTCCAGTATATGTTTCTGGTCATCCTGCTTTATGTTTGTGTGTCTTTTCAATGTAAGTAATTTGAACACAGATAAATATAAGCATGAAACCTTTAGCTCTAGTTCTCCCTCCTTTAAATTAAAAAATGAGTTAAGTTTATCCATACTCAGCAGGTTAGAAAACTGGAGAAACTCCAGCAGGACCAGACAGAGGATGCAGAATGTTAAAATTTAAGTTTTCTTTGATTAAAAACTGTAAAAGAAATAATCATATTAATTGTTGTTTACATTTTAAACATGTGAACATGGGAACGCATTAATGCAGAACAGCTTAACTGCATTTGCACATTTCTGCCTTTGTTTTACACAGTTTAGTCACAAAACCACTGAGTTTTATGCATCTGGTCTCAAGAAAGCTGAAGCCTTTTGCAGATAAAAGTGTCCCAACTCCATTTCAGTTTTCTGCAGAAAAAGAGTGAACTGAAACATTCAAACTGAAATGCCTGAGCACGTCTGAGTGGGAGTGACATGATGAGATGGGAAAGAAAGGAGGAATTGATATACGGCTGGAGCTGATGAGGACGTAATGAGCAGGTGTGCCAGCAGCAGCCGGTCACGCAGGAGCAGGAGGAGTTACCTCGGAGACACAAAAGAACACACAGAGAAAAGAAGTGGGAGGGCTAAGGTGGGACACGGGAGAAGACTGAAGACTGGGGGCATGTTGAGAGTCAAAACACTTCAAGTATTTGTTACACAAAGTCTTCAGGTGAAAGATGAGCAGTTTCTTGAAAGTGCTTGCCTCCACACTTTACATTTACCTACAGAGGTACCTCTTCACTGTCAAGTCGGGGTGAAGTTTTCTGTTTTATCTGAGACTGTCATATCTAGAGCAGCTTCTTTTATCTTCAGCAGGGAATCTAATCACTCCTTCACTGCTCGATACAGGAAACCCAAACACCGTCCTCTCCTTTATTCAGCCCTGTTGGGTGTTTGATTCATCCTATTTTCTTTTGCATGATTTTTTATTTTCATTTTTAAAAGGAGAATCAAGTTCACCAGACCCCAAACAAGAATTTGAGTAGCCACAAACATGACCTTAAACCCATTACGGTCCCTTTACCAAATCCCAGTTTGATCAGCTGAATCTAGCGGGAGAAAGGTTACTTAGTGAATTACTGTCAAATCAGAACATTTCATCTCAACTCTGTAAAAGCAGAGCTTTTTATCATCCTGTCCTCCCAAACACACAAATCTGCAGATGAGACCTCGACAAGACACTACACGCTCATCCTCCTTGAACTCTGCTGAGCAGTTTTTTCACCGCCAAAGAAATACATAGTTTAAAGAGTAAAATGTTCCACCAAAATCCATATGTTGCACTCTGTATAAAGAACAATTTCTGCATGTCATAAATGAACTTGCCTGTTATTTGTGGTTTTTTTTCTTTCAGAAGTAGAGTCATATGACAGAATAATAAAAATCCTTGAAACTGTTGTATAACTTTGTTTATGACATTTTCTTGACAAAGTTCTGAAGATAAACCTGTTTTGGTGGGTTAGTGGGGGAAGGTTTCCTGGTTTGGCCAGCGGGAAGTTATATAAGTTGGTAGAGTTTATTTATATTGCACCTTTCATTGATAAAAATCACAAAGTGCTTCATGATAAAATACAATTTCAAACATGAATCACAAGCAAGCGTGATATGAATGCTTGTCTGGAACACTGCAAAGGAAAGAAGAGGAAAGAGGTCAAGGATGAAGACCTGGAGAAATACAGATGAAAGTTGGGTTATGAGCATATAAAAACCCTGAAATTAGAGCACTGTTAAATCCATAACTTGAAGATGGAAAGAATATGGAATATGGAAAAAGCCTTCCAGGAGAGAGTAGGCCACCAAAATTCAAAAATCAGGTGCGAAGATCGATAATCTGAAGAGTAACAAAGATAACAAAAGTAAACATGAGGGAGCATCAAAGCTGCACAGCAGACACTGGAGCATCTGACCACAGAATCACTTTAAGCCACACGCTCCATAAAACTGGGCTCTGTGGATAAGGAAAAAGGAAATGAAAAAGAAAAAGAGATCATGTTTTAAGGTCTGCAAAAGAAAAAAAAATCCTTGTGGAAGAAACTCTGACCTCTCTGGTCAATCAAGTCTGAAACTGAAGTTGTCAAGGAGAAACCAGGATGTGGTGCAATTCCAAAACTTTTTATCAGCCAGCCCAACACCTCAGCATCAGTCAAGAATGATGGTGACATGGTCACACTGCCGGGATGCTTCTTATCACCTGGATTTGGGACATGGTGGAAATGACACTCATTATTGAGGAAAGATTCAGAAATGTTTGTTCAGAATCCAAAAAGTGGAGCAACTGCAGCAGTTTTGTGTTGAAGAATCCACAAAACATTTTAAATAAAATCTTGATCCAGCTCTACTTTAAATAACTGTTATATTTCCAAGATGATAGGCCATATAACTGACTTACGATAATAATAAACTTTATAAATCTTTTCCAGCACTGGATGTTCTTGCATCTGTGCACTTACATAACTGCAGCTGAATTCACATCAAATTTCACAAGACCACATTCATGAACTCATCACTCCAGACTACAGATTTTAAGGTTAAAAAAAAACACATAAAAAAATATATTTTGGACTAACTGGTGAGCTACAGTGTGGCTGCAGTGGGACAAGAGTCACACTGCCACAGTAATTCCTATGATTTCATTTGCTGAAGTGTCCTCCTTACAGAAATGAGCAGATGCTAATTTTCCCAGACAGCTGAACAGTTCCTGTCATAAACCCTAACTTCACCTATGACTTTCTGTGGGAAAGAAAATCTGAGTGGGACGTGTGTTTAAGATCATTTGCAGACTTGAAGTGACTACTCCATGCTTGGGTAACAGAACCAGAAGCGAATAGCAACAACAACAAAAAAAACCCTCTGCAGATCAGGAATCAGTCCTCCACTGTCATGAGTTCCTACATATGTACACTTCAAGGTTTTCTCTTTGGAGTGGGTAAAAACTGACACACAAAAGCTCGAGAGGCAAGTGTGTACCAAGTCGATCAGTAACCAAGTCTGTATTTGGAGGCTGGTGGAAGTGGACATGTTTAAGGACCATCTTACTGTGGACGTGGGTTCTGTTCCCCTCAAATATCTGCATAAGACTACTGCTTTACTCAGCTTCGTAGTTTGATTTGAGTAAGATTTTGTTCTGATTTTTAACTAAAATGCTCATAAATAAGGCTGTAGTATTTTAGTGTTTGTGTTTATACCTACCTTGCATTCAATAAAGGATATGTTTAAAAAAAATTAGGCTGTACACAATCAGAGCAAAGATCTGCCTCACACATAAGAGTTTCACTGCAGTCAGTCATGTCTAAAGATAAATGAGTTATCAGTTACTTCAGCAAGATGGTCCCTGAGTCTGTCCCAGGATACTTTTGGGTTCGGGCGACGAAGGGAATGTGGACACACTTGTGCAGAACATCTTCAGACCTTGCGTTAGCATTTTCACTTTCCATATCAACATTATGACTTCTTCTGGTCTCAGAACATTTTTACTTGACAGGATCCAAATTTAGTCAGAATGATTGCTTCTCCTGCAATCATTCTCACGTGTTTTCTTAGACTTATTCTCTTTTAAACGCTATAATAAAACAGATATTTAGGTCCTAATGGCTCGTCATTGCATTCCACGTAACCTTTCCTGAGCGTTTTTACGGCACTAAGGAGTAAATGGCCTTGTGATTGGTTTGTGTCACCACAGATTCAAAAACCAGAAGCTAAGAGTGAGTCAACTGACTGGAAAGGAAACTACGCTCTTTCAGAGAGCGATTTCCTGGCTGTTTGGGTAATTAGGCACATCAAGACTCAGACGCACAAGAACAACCAAATTTTCCCTTCATTAGAGACCATTAGTGACCCAAAGCTTTGAAGAACTGCAAGTTAACTGCATTTGGTCGGTAAATGAGTGAACAGGAAACCTCTGCCATTGTTACACAAACGCTTTTTAATCTCTCAGTCCATTACGCAGCAAAATAATGCCACTGACTATTATTAGATCAAGTAAATCCACAGTAGCAGTTATTTGTGTAATGGCTTTGGGGAGGGAAGCAAGGACGTGACGGAGTAGGAGAGAAAACGGCTTTCCTTATTATTTCAAAACAGCTCTGGCCTTTAGTGAACTTCCTGCCCCGAGTGGAATAAAGGTCAGAAAAGACACAAAAACAATCCTCTAAGGTTGCTATACCATCTTCCAGAGGAAGAGTCCCTGGAGGAATGTGTGCGTGGGTGTGGGGTTAAATTCATGAGTGTTTTTCTGTGATGCAGGAAAGTGGATTATTTGGCCTTTTGTGGCTCCACAAATCCCTCTCTACCTGTCCCATTTCTGGTGCCATTCATCACCATTACAGTCATTACCGCCTCCCTCCCCAGGACTGCTTTTGGGGATAAAGCCTGGCTCAGACGTTGTTTGCAGGATTCTGCAGTTCTGAGGTCAGCGGCTCCACCCTTGTTTTTGTGTTTGTGAGGAGACAGCGAGATGATGCATATGTACAGTCAAAATGACTCGGCACGTAGACCGAGGGAGGTTGTTGGGGACAGAATGGTTCCTCTCTTACACGCAGAGGAGGACCTTCATCTCTACCGGTCTGAAACAGCAGAATCATCACATACCATCACTGACATGCAGTGAAACACAGCTGCTGGGGAAAAGGAAGGCCGAGATGGAGGTGGATCGAGAAGGCAGCAAATCAGAGTTGGTTTGACATGGCGGCGTGAAGGAAGAGAAGGAAAGAAGGGATAAGAAGGAAGAAGTCTGCAAAATAAATTAGTGCAGCATCTGCTGTCCACAGAGTCCAAAAAAGTAATAATAATGAAAAAAACACTGCACAGGCAATGTAACAAGCTACAAACACAAGCAAAGAGGAAAAAGAGAGGAGAAAAAGCTGTTGCTGTCCGTCACAACAAGTCACCATAGCAACAACTCTGACCACACAGTCAGCAAATATGTAACATCTCATGCGACTGTGAACTTTTTGAAGTTATTGAAATGCTGCTATAGAAAGAAAAAAAAATCAAATTAGTCAAAATAAAAGTTGTCAGTTATTTTAAAGGCATGAGTTTGTCTCCTCATTGTTCTTCGACTTTGTACACTTCACAACCTTTTCAAACTTGAATTTTGTTTTTATTCACTATTCACTTAGGTTTATGCCAAACTCTTAAGGGATTAACAATTCTTTAAAATGAAAGTTTTGAAAATTCAAACACGTTAAAGCAAGAAGGGCTAGATTGTGATGGTTTGGTGGAGGGATAAACACTGGCTCTAACTGAACCTTCACAACTGTAAATTCAAATACGATGGGACGTGGTGAAATACAGAATCTTGTTCCCACAAACAAACAAACAAACAAACAAACAAACAAAACAAGAGAGTGGCCAGTGGAGAGATGGTGAGACTCCTGCAGACTTTCTCTGTGCAACTCTCCACAAACGCTGCGAGAACAGAAATCGCTTTGCATGGCTCATAAATCAGCATGTGTGAAAAGTCACACGCACACGTCCACACATGTACTGAAATTAGAGCACCTGCAACAAAAATGCACTCAAATTAGACACATTTTATGGTCAGTGAGAGACAGAAATGAGTGTATTTATAAAGAAATAACATCTTAGTTTGTCAGCATTATGAGAAATGACATTTTGTGATGAAACTGAATCTTAAAACTAAAAAAAAGTCACATTATTGAGCAAGAGGGTCAGCCGAATCATCAGCATGTAAACTGTTTAGCAGTAGTCAAGGACAACAGCATTATCATATCTGCTCTGAGAGCTGACCACAGCAACATTTTCCAAAACCACATCCTCCGCATGATGTAAGACTCATCACAGGACTGTATGAAAGCTCTCATTATCAAAAAGGGAAGGATTAGTAACGGAGCACTCACTGGCTGATTTCATCGTTTGCAAGGGATGTGCAGTCGGAGAAAATATTCTCCTTCTGAGCCATAGATAAGTTGAATTAAATCTCTATCCCTGCATTTGGATCATAAAACACCAGATGTTTTAGTCTGATGTGAACGGGGGCTGTGAGGAGAGCAGAAACAGACGTGTAAGGAAGAAAACTATCACTGCCGGCACAAAGTGTAACAGTTGTCTGTCCTTGTGTCTGGGTTTTCATGCACAACCTGCTGCTATCATCACAGATGTTTCACTTTGTCCGTGCCAGACCTACCTGAGTTATCCAACAACCAATCTCAGATGAGAAAAGGACTTTTCCATAGAGCCCACATGTGTTAATCTGTTTAAACTTTAACTGGAGAGAAGACAGAAAAGTACAGACAGACAGACAGAAAGAGTGTGTGCTGTCACTTCGGTGCACGCCTGAAACAATACCTCATAGGAAAAAAATCCAACTACTCTCAAATGGATTTCAACTGGGTCTGTTCAGCTGACACTCATAAGCTGAGTTTGCTAGTGGTGGCAAAAAGGTTGAAGAAGTGGAGAAAGTGGTGGAGATATGAAATTATTTATTATAAATTTCTTTCTGTTAAAAGTTTTATAAAATATCTAAAAGCACATATTTGCCTTTATTGGCTCTTTCAAGAGACATTGTGGTCAATTTTGATTCTTACATCTTGACATCCCTCACCTTCTCAAATGTGTTTTATGAAGCAAATGACACCTAATAGCCTGTGGAGCACTTTTCTTATTGCCAGATTATTATTATTATTATTATTATTATTATTATTATTATTATTATTATTATTATTATTATTATTATTATTATTAT
>JAOWBL010016835.1:0-36022 GCA_028564865.1 Zenarchopterus dispar | reverse complement strand
ACACACACACACACACACACACACACACACACAAGCCTTATCAGGACCTTAATTATGCCTCCGTTCTCCTCACTTTCATAAACAAGCCTGGTTAATGAGGGATGGATACAACAAAAAATGTAAAGAAATCAGCTACTGGTGTGTCTAAAAAGCTTCAAAAGCATCCGTGTTTGTTGCAAAACTGGTTTTCGTACCATTTGATGTGTATACATCCATGATTTAAGAGAAAAAAAGGATTTTTGGGCTATCAGTCCGAGTCTGAACTCTCCTCCCAGTTTCATTTTAGTTCACCATGGTCAAAAAACAGATAAAGTGCAATTCCATGCACCCCATCCCTCACACTTTCTGGCTGGAGCAGTCCAACACAGTCACCGCTATCTTTAAGGTTTTTACACCCTCAAACACTTGCAGCTCCTCAGAGGTGACCAGTTCCTGTTTCACATTATTCAATATCTCTTGCTCTCAACGATAAATAAATGTATAAAATAAACAAGACTTGGTTGTACTCGTGGATCTTGAACCCCTTGAACTTGGCATCTGCTGAGGTCAACAAAGATGTTTATTTCTGGAGGAGTGTATGTGTGTGTGTGTGGCCTTCTCAGCTGGACAGGAGTGGAGGAAACAGGAGTCTTTAAAAGTTCAACAAGAGGATATATTGTGACAGGAGATGGACAAAAGAGGAGGAGGATGGTGAAGGAAAGACGACAAAAGGAATTCATTAGAATGTGTTGTTCTGATATGCAAAAAATATGATGGAACAATAACTTTAGAAGTTCAAGTTTACTGACAGAGAGCAGCGGTGCTTCATTCTCACTTGGCTCTTCTTTGAAGAAAAATGGTTTGATCATTCATCTGTCTTTCCTTCATGTGAATGAATTACGTAGGCGACCGTCTCACCTTTGAGTGACCTGATCTTGGAAAAGCGTCTTGCTCTCCTGCAGCCAGAGGCGGGGCAACTCCAGGAAGTACACGCCTCCTCCTTCTGTTCCCAAACAGAGCAGGTCACATGACTTCAGCAGGAGGAGGACGGTCACCCGAGTGGCACTGATGGGAAGAAGACACAGAGTAATGAGTAGAAAATAGTGAGGACACGTGAAAACATTTTGGATACTGGATATTTATTTTGAGTATCTAAATTACAAATTTCAAAATTTTTTTTAAAAAGGCAAAACAAAAACATCAAAAACAGAATCCAAACAGAAACCATCTCAGATACCTGCAGCTCTCGATGCCAGGTCTTCCTGGTAGGCAATAGTTGTTCACTTCCTGGAAAGAGACCCCACCCTCTTTCTTAGTCCCTCCCACCTCTCTTGGTGGCGTGGTCACCAGCTCCCACAGATGAATCGTGTTGTCATCCAGCAGTGACAGAAGACGACCCTGGGAGTGAAGCAGACGCCACACGTTGAAGTGAATGTCAGGATCAATTCTTCAGTCTTGCTGAAGGATTTTTTCTTTCACATTCAGTAAAACAAAAAATTAGCCTCACCTGACCAGGCAGGAAGAGGATCTGTGTGACAGCAGTGGTGTCTTTGTGCAGTCCTGTGAACTCCACGCCAGGGGCTCCGTAACTGAGGGGTCTCGTCAAGGAAATCCAGAACTCAAACATTTGTTTAATTGTAAGATAGAGGAAAACTGCACTTAACATCTGGCAGAAAAGAGTCCACTTACCCACAAGCTAAGTCTAAACAAAAAAGTGCTGGGCTGTAGCTTCTTTTAAACAGAAACAAAAGCCGACTGACAAATTTAAAGAAAAACCTAGATTATAGTAGGAGACATCAAAACCCAACAAAAGTCTTTAAAAAGAGAGGCATAGCCACTTTGTCTGAAAAATGACACCAATAAGAAATTTAATTCAAGGGCCAATCCCAAGTCACCCCTTCCTCTACCCCCTGGCTCTGTGCTTTGCGGGTTCATGTGTAGGTATAGTGATGCCATTTTCTTTTTGTGAGGCGTATGGGAAAGGCAAGGGCTACGACATCCCACAAAACTGACTTTTCAGTGGCAAACTTTAGATGTGTTATCTAACAATATCTCACGAATTACCAACAGCACGGCAAGGGCAAAGAAAGGAACTTTGACATTTGAATTTTTTAACTGCAATTACAAATGTAATAATTATGTCTAGTTTGATGTCATTTCAATCAGAATAATTAGACTGGATTATAGAAAACAAAACTGTTTTTGTCAGAAATAGTGGTCTTAACGTTTATGTAAACATCTTGGTCTGACTGAAACCAAACTGAACTGAACTTCTAAAAATCAGATTTCTACATTCAAACAACGTTGAAGTCAAGATAATCCCTGGATGTAAATGCCAGACTGGGCTAAAACTGGTCTACGCATTCAGTGCGTACTCTACAGCTCCTGCCCTGGCTTTGAATTTCAAGTACTTGAAGAGATACAGAGTGACACACAAAGAAAAATAAAAACTGAAACCCACAGGATGTATAAAATGTACGAAGCTGCAAATTTGTCCACCAGCTAAACCAAAGATTTATCTGCTGTTTTGGTGTGTGGCATAAGAAATCAACCGGACATCAACCGGAAAATATTTGAGTGGTTCTTTTTTTTCCCCCCCTTCTTTTCTTTCTTTTTTTTTGTAAAACAAATTAGAGTGAATCAGACAGAAGAGTCATTTAAAAAACAGAACTAACTACAATGGATACATGTTGCAGACCAACTTGCTAGCACTAGTTGGTTTTCACCTCTTCTGGCTCTAAATTGATAAATATTAAAGTCAAGACTTCAACGGTAGAAAACCAACAGCTGTTTAATCTAAATTTGTGTTCTTGTAAGACATGTTACAAATCCTCACAAATCCAAGCAAGAAATGCTGCTTTAGACGACTTCAACCATTCAACTTTAACCTACAGGGCTAAAATAGCAATTGGACTTATTACCTTTTATATCTGTAGGCTTTTTCAGCTCTCAAAGAATGTAAAACACAATACAAGTTGCCTTTATTTCAGCATTAAAGATTATCATCACCTAGGCAACAGAGTCAACATATTCATCTTGAAATATAATTTGCTCTCTTTCAGTTCAATCCCTTAATTTTAACTCTCGTTGCTGTATGTTATTATTGAACAATGCACCAAGTGTGTCGCCAGCTCTGCCAGACTAAAACAGACCGTGATAAGTGTCACTTCTGAATGCAAACATTTTTCACCCGTGCAGAAGATTGAGGCCTCGTAGGCAATAAATATTACAGTAATTTAATATGCTATGACAAAATAACCCAACAAGAAGAGAGGATATCTTGAAACATCCATTTCTTCCTTCGAACTCCTATTTTTAAATAGAAACAAAATGAAATAAAACAGGGTGGACAGAGTGTAATAAGTCTGAGCTGTAAACTACAAGATAAATACTGTTGAGCTGTAATAGCAGGGGAGAAATTAGAGCACTATCACAAAGCTCTTAGCAATTACCAACACCAGATGACGCAGATGCCCAAAACCACAGTGTACACGTTTGTGAGTGTGCAATCAACAGCAATCCCCTTTGTTCACCCTGAAGGAAGCGGAGCTGAGAAAATGAGAAATATTCACAAGAACTGTGACGGCAACTGTGCTAAAATGGGATAAGTTGTGAATTAACACGCACAGTACAAACTACACTACACCACAAACTAATACAAGCATTTGTGACACACTTCAAACACACTGTTTACATAAGCATGTAGGGATGTGGAGAAAAAAAAAAAAAAACTATAATAAAAAATGAGGACATTTTGGGAGTTCTTATGTTTGTATTGTAATACATTCCTGTTGTTTTTATTATTGTCTCTTTTGCATCTCATTGGCAAAAAAATATAAGAAAATGTATATTTTTATTACTTGTGATGTTTTTAACACCACTGGAACATATGCTTTTTCTCTACATTCTCCAGAAGATGCAAATTTCACAACCATTTTCCTCCTTTTTGTCAATTTCTTCCCTTTATGACCTGTAATAACCATAAAATTGTGGTCAAAACACAGTTTCCCCAGCGTTTTAACGCTCACTTTCCACTCCATTTTTACCATTCTCTAATCAAACCCAGAGGATACCACCAGGGTCTAGTGGAAAACAACAAACCTCCAGCATCTCGTTCCATCTTCTGCTTTTTGGAAGCTTTCTTCATTTATCTCCTCTCAACCCTGACTGAGGTGGTCGAAGAGTTTGAGCCTCTTTCTTATCCCAGTTTAAATCCAGACTTATTTAATTCACTGATCAGCTGGAGGCCAGCCTGACTGTTATACTAGAATTCCTGAGTGTTGTCACTTCCTGTCCTCGTGTTTTTGGTCTCTCCAGGACCACATGCCTCAGACAGCTGGACGTCGAGGTGTGAGGGGAACATTCATTCATTTATGAGCCATGAACTGCCAGTCCAGAGAAAAAGAGGCACAAAAAGGTAGAGACAAAGACAGAGTGCTGAAATGAATTAAGGGAAGTGAAATCTAATCCAGCTTTCTGTAACTTTAAAAGAATATTTTCACCTTTTTGGAAATGGTGTTTGTTGTCTTGTCAGTCTAGGATTTATATTAAAAACCCAAAGACAGAGATAAACAACTCTAAATGCTCCCAGCTTTATACTTTATGTCTTCTGTCTATTTTCTATGCAACCGAGCTCATTCCCACTGTAACAGACACAAATGTTAGTGTGGACACGTCACACAACCCCACAGAGACAATGAAAAATATTATTTTAAAAAAAATTACATTTTATACAATCGAAGGCCCATTTAACGTCTCTGGAGAAAACAACAGAATCTAAAATAATCTGAAGTTCCAATATTTCTAAAAAGGTCTGACCTGTTGACCTTTCCTTTTTAAAACAATAATCTGGTGTGGAGATAAACTTAGCCACCAATCAAAGACAGGAGAGACCCCAGGCTTCATTTTTAGCCTCTTAGCCTTTTTTAACTTCATAACACTTAGCATGTTGAGCAGGATGAAGCTCTCAAGTGGTGGGCTAGTTTCATTGTTCCTCCACGTTATTTTTTTTCATTATGGGTTATACAAACTGCTTATATTTTGTTACTTATAGTAAAGAAAACTTCCATAATGCATGTATCCTATCTATCTATTTATCTATCTATGTGTGTGTGTGTTTCATTCCAATTACCAGTCATTCAAAGATCTCTAATGGAAAGACAGCAAGCAGACTGGCAAATAAGAAAAAAAATCATTTTATCCTCCTCAACATGTTTTCAAAGATAGAGAGAAAATATACATAAAAGCAGTAAAAAAAAGTGCAATAGTGATCAGAGTGACAGAAAACAGATGGGCAGCTGTGGTTTGCATGTACATTCCAGCAATGTCACAGCTCATTCATCACAAAAACTACATCCCCTATACATAAGCGTTGGCTAAAAAAAGCTGTCAACACATGGAGGAAAAAAGACCACTAATGACTATTTAAGACTGTCACAGCCTTGATTCGTTACATGTCTGTGGCACCTTTAACAGAAACTATCTCCCATTTCAAACTGTCATCCCACGTACCTCCAAACATAAACATACTGACAACTGTCAACAAAGGAGAGCTTACATTTTATAAATTGGCACAAAGAAAAATCCGAAAGCTCAATTGTGGCACATGATTCACAGATATGAAACACACACCATATATGCTTCCTGGTCTTAGTGTGTCAGTGGACAGCTGGTAAAGGGATTCCCAGTGATGATGTCATCACCTCCTCATAAGGTACAGCTGTACAGGAGCCCCCCACCCCTTAATACAGCTCATTAAAACTCTGTATGTCTGAATTCAGCCCTCTCCCCTCCCCCCAAACCCCTCCTAGGGGGGTCTGCTCATTGGTCAGTATTACAAGTCCACAGTAGTTCAGACCAGAAAATAGACGTCTAATTGTGTCACCCTACAACACGTATGCATTTAAAGCCTTGTCAACCTCCTTCCAGCCCACAGTGAATGTTGCTTCAACGTCTGAACCTCATGGCTAGCAGAAATATCAGGGATGGGCACTCAAAGAAATTTGAAACACATTCAAATTAACCAACACCTCATTGATACACAAGCCAAACATGAGCATACTGAGATCCTTTTCTTCAGAGGTTGATACTATTAATAAAATGTTCACTATTTTGGGAAAGTAGGAAGCTTACTTGTGTATCAAGCAAGAAGAAATGTGATTGTCAGACACACCCACCATCAGGTGTTGCCACAGCACTGCTGTGTGAGTGAGGCATTCGTTCAGCATATCAACACACAACCATTTCCCATCTAGCTACAAAACACGCATCTGAGATATTTGGGAATGTTTTGCTTTTAAAGTGCTTTGTCCTATAATTTAATTTAATTGAAATGTTGCAACAATCAATGAAATCCTCAAAACACACATTTATTAAAGCAATAGCCCCATCTAAGGTCATATTTAACTCTTCAAAGACGATACATAAGAAGTTAAGAAAAAAAATGTACCACTGGTTACTTAATTCTGTCTGTATTTTACAAGTTGCTCAAAGGTTTTGATGATGTCAGTCTGCATGTTTTGGTATAACATACAAAGATTTGCTGTACTGCTCAGAGGAGGACCCTGAAACACACACAATGGGGACGTACAGCGACTCATTTTCACTGAATCATTGTCTCTTCCTCTCCCTCGTCTCATGCACACAAGTCCAATTGCCCGGTGATGCAGAGACGCCGCGCTAGCAAGGATAAAGCGATTTCACGGTCTGAATACAGACAAACAGAAGGCATTGTCCTCCAATGGGACACGCAGCAACACACCCTTTAACACATAAATGTGACAGAAGACAGAGATGGACAGGAAAGAAGGACAAACCACTACACACAGGAATGAATGTACAAGCTGACCATACAAAGAAAGTTAATCTTGCTGAAGAAAAGATGAAAAAGGTAAAATGACGTCCTTAAAAAAAAAAGTTTTAAAGCCAGACCTTTGGAAAAGTATGATGGTTTGCTACTACAGTGTTAGCACATTTTCCCTGGCGTCTTCTCCACCCTGAATACAAAGTAAGTGTCAAACTCTTCAGATATCTGGCACAAAGCAGTAAACCAGACAAGCTGAACAACTCCACCCACCCACTAGAGAAACAAACTCACCCCATTTGCATCCTACTGACAATCAACAACCCGTCCTCCTCCCAACATCTCCCAAGGTATGCTTTGTGACAAGCAGTATAACATTTGCCCCCCAAAATAGATAATTTTCATCTGTAAAAGCTAACTTAACTACCAATGGAAATTTCTAAATCCCACTCTCTGGCCTGCTTGTAGTCAAAGTATAGTAAAGTTAGTTAATAGAGGTGAGGATGAACAAACTGAGATTGTTAGAAAGTATGTTGACTGATTTTTAATAACAATGAGGGGGGGACCTGCCCAATCTAGACTCTGATCACAACTATCCGATCAGATCATGGCGTGGTACATGTAAATGTCAAGGCGGAGCATCTTGACATTTCCCTGAAACTTGCACTTCACATCTGAACCGAAAGTGCTCCTGGGAGCAGTTTCACAACTACAATGCATTTTCCTCAGGGCTGCTTTGCAGACAGTTGGAGAAGTTAAAAACAATATTGTCCAAACTGAAAAAAAAAAAAAAAAAAATCTGCCTAATGGATTGTTATAAAAATGATTATTGCCTTGTACAGATATTCCAGGAGATGGATCCTTTTGCTTTTAAGGTTTTACCACAACCACATAAACTTCTAAATTGTTTGGTATTTTATGAGCAAGAATCACCGTGCTTGCATGCTGGAGAACACAGTGAACACTGCACTGAGAGTTATTCCAGCTGAAAGTGCTATTCATCCATGAAAACTGCTTTCCCTAATGGCTAACTTTCCCACTTCAAATTCAGACCCCACAAGTAAAGTGCTGGATGATGTATTTACAGTTTTTATATATAAAACCTGGAAGCCCGGGAAAACCTTTTGGTGAGGTCTGTTGTTGATTCAGTGCTGACTGGATATGCTGTGGACAGGAGGTGATGTTGTACAACAATCTCGATTTGATCAAAGGGGACTCTCCTCATTCATCACCACCATTAATGTGCATTAACAGAAACACAACAACCATCTCGGCTCCTTCAATGTTAACCTCACTGTCCCATTTTTCCTTCTTCATTATCATCTTCTTCCAATTTTATTTATTACGACCACCAAGGTGGCAGTGCACCGTTTTTTTGTCAAGTCAGTGGATCCTACAAGGCCTGCCACTGTAAATGCAAACAATATCTGAAAGGACAATTTCAGCCTCTTCATTTTTACCCCAGGCCCCTGTTAGAGAAAACCCACCTTAAGTTGTGGCAGCCTTTTTAAAAAAAAAAAACAAAAAAAAAACAGAAGCTGTTGTTTCCACTTAGCCTAAACCACTGCTGTAACTACTTACAGCCTAATAAAGCCATTAGTATGACTCAGTTTGGCAAATTAATATCATCAATAGTTTTAGTTAAATATCCTCAACAAGTTCAATCCATTGACAAAATATAGAATTTTACCAACGATAAATCTTTTTTCCTTCTAGTAAAGTTGCCAACAACATTCTTATAGGAAGCTATGTTTAAAATTTCAACACATTATGTAAAGAAAACATCATGTAAGCACTTTGCCAACTCACTATTATTGTCCACATTTTTCTCTGATTTCTCACACTTCACTTCAACTCTGTTCTTTCAGCTCCTCGGCGAGACAACTTTGATTTGTCAGTTCAAATAAACATTTTCCTTTTCATGCTTCAACTCTCTCATTCACCAGTCCATTCACTCAGCTGGTGAAACCGGACACCCTCTACTTCAACAGGGACTCCTCCAACTTGTTACCAAGTGTGTTTGTGTTTGTGCCCACTGTGTTTGTAGGGAGTGAGGGCTTAGGAGGCTGGCATGCACCAAATAACAGGAATGAGGAGCCTGAGGCATGAAGGAGGAGAGTAAAACAGAAGATGCAGGCAGAACTGGTGGACTTTTATTCTGTATTGCTGTGCTATGTATGAGTACCGAAGTGGAACGAGACAGAGACAAATGAAACAGCAATGAATAAAGAGTGACTAGAGCAAAAAGATATATAGGGGACTGAAACTAGTGAACATAAAGAATACTTTATAAACCAATGACAGTAGGCAGCATGTGGGTGAGAGGAGTGAGAATATGGAGGTTATGGGAGGGAGACTATTTTTAAAAAAAAACATGTAATGTCACACATTTTATTGCATTTTCTATGCAAACTGGATGTAAATACAAATCTGGCTGTGCAGAAAATCAAAAAAGTAAAGTCTAGAAAATGGTAAAGTAAGGGAGGTTGTTTTGCTTCTGAAATACTGAAGCCAGTCTCATGGCAATCACGCTTATGTTTTGATGCTTACCCAATGTACTTAAAATGCATGATGATCTACTGGATAAGCTTTGAACTCTTGGCTCGCTGTGGCTGCCAGGCCTCATTTCTTCCAGTAGATGCAACTTAGAGCTAGCTAGTTATCATGCCAACATCAGTAGGTATCTCAATACGTATAATCAATGGCAGATACTGCAGTTTCCTTGTCATTTTAATATTTGAAAATTACAGTTTCAAAGTTTGGACATTTACCGGCAGAAATAAAGTATTCCACAAATACCTTCATTAAAGGCACATCTGACCACATAGGGGCACAGAAAGTTCACGTTTCAGTCCCTGGCACAAAACACAATAAAGTGAACCTCATTGGCATTAGCAATGTATTAGTTGCAATATGTAATTTTGCCACTAGATGTCATTAAATCAAAGCCATTTTTCAGATTTTCAGATCCTTTAAACCAGACACACCAACTAGGACTGCACGTACTTACATGTTGCATTACAAGTAAATGTGCTAATGTGACTCGTTATATACCAAAAGCTGGAAGCAACTGAGGACAAGTGGCAGTGAAAGTTGTAGTTGGGGTATAATTGGAAACATATTAATTGTACAAACATGGATAGAGTGACTCTATGGTGAGACAGGGATAAAGTCTCACCATAAAGCTTAACCAAAAAAAAAAAAAACTGGTTGACTTTGGAAAATGAACAAACAACCAGAGGGTCCTTCTGATCAAGCTAAAGTAACTTAAATTAGATCATTGTAGGATGAAACTAAGCAACTGGAAAAGAGAATTTTACTTCTTTCCATTCGCCATTAGTCTGCTGCATGACATTGCAAAAGTCCATGAGTCATGGTCTGAAAGCAGGCATTTCCCTGAAATTTAAAAATTAAAACCCTTTGATGTCAGAGAAGACGCTGACCACAGTGACAGTAAAACTAGTAATAAAGACATCAATTTCAGATGAAATACAAAAAAAGAAAAACTGTTTCGTTTCTGATAAATTAGAGTGACCAAAAATGTGATGTGTGACCAGCAGGACGTCAGCCAAAGGGAGGAAAAGCTGTCAGCCAGTTTACACTCAAAAACATGGTGGTCACGGGCTTTGCCACATGTGTGTAAATATTAGCTAATCTTCTGATCGCTGGATGGCTGAAACTAAGGCTTCACGGTCACTCCATTTCAAAATGATTCAGCACGAACTACATTACTCAGATAAATCTCCCCGCCTACACACATCCATGCATTAAAAAGACAAACTTTAATACTATTAACATAACTTTGAAACATTTTTAGCTTCAAGTGGTACAACTGTCCCTCATGACTGATGCGCTGAGCTGCGGAGTTCTGAAATCTGCCCGTCTGCAGGCACTTCTCATCCGAGGCAACTGCACTGGTCGTCTTGGAAACCATTTCAAAAGCTCCCTTTATTAAGACTAGACTCAGCAACAAAGCTCTTACTCACCCAATCTACATAGACGTGCATGCGCAAACACACACACAGAGGGAGGTTAACCCAGGGCAGCGCAACATGCATTCCACAACAGGAGACAGACTACTCAAGATCAGCCCTCCACCCCCACGCATGATCGCTGTCGACACACACACACATGCAGACAAAAAACCCAACACCACATTGTCCCCTTCCCTCTGCAGAGCCCCAGTCTGTGGTCGAAGCAGAAACTCTAAGGGCGTAATATGATTCTGCTTTTATAAACACACGAGAGGGAGAGAAGGAGAAAAGGAAAGAGCAAGTGAGAAACTTGAACGAGAGGCTGAAAGAGAACAGTTGTGAACAAGAGGGAAGGAGGAGAAACAGGCCAAGGCTGAGGACAGAGGTTAGACATGAACAAGCACCACAAATTTTACTATTTTCTACTCTTAGCGTTTATCCGATCCAAATATTTCGGTTCTACACCTCATTACTCTCCTGAAGCATCAGAGAGCCAGAGAGGGTCGAAGCAAACATCTGCCACGAAAGGCTGGAAGTATGTCCTGAACTGGCAGGTATGCTGGACATCACGTCTAGGTCAAACCAAAGTCAGCGAGTCTGTCACATTATCAGAGAACGTGGACACACACACACACACACACACACACACACACACATGTTTCTCCTTCTCCCTCTGCAAACTTGATATCAGAGCTGAAATGATTAGCTGACTGACAGAAAACAAAATACTGCCAACTATTAGAAACTAAATTATCATGGATTTCTCTGAGAAATTTGTGTTTCATTTTAAGTCATTTTACAATAATAAAATACAAGTTTGAATCCCCCCCCCAAAAAAAAAAAAAAAAAAAAAGCTAATTAAGTTATTTTTTCCCTGGCATCATCCATTTTTACTTTATTTTAAAAATTAAAGTGTTCAATTCGTTTTGACAATAACCACCACACTAGCTGCTACTGAATTTAACAATTTTTCTAAAATAAGACTTTTTTCTAATTATTTCCTTATAAAAACATAAGGTATCAATGAAATGTGCCCATCAGATACTCCTACTGCCTTGTCAACTACTATAATGTTTCATAAAAGATGCCAAAATATCCATTTTACAAGTTGCTCAGGGGCCAAAAGGTAGCAAACTTGTTTATTTGAAAACTTAAATCATCTATTGCTTCATAAAATGACTTCACTTCTTCTCTATTTGATTATAATCCATCTTTTGGAGAGCCAGCGCTACAGTTTGGTAACCACAAGTCAAATGTTTAAAACTTTGAAGGTCAACTCATTGATTGGTTTGGCTGATTTCATCAGCGCTGATGGCATGTTTTCTAAACTATCAGAAACTGGCGACCGATGCAGACACGTCATTTTTATTGCATTAACTGGTCGTGCAACTGTCGAGTATTTCCAGTTCTCTCCATGTCAACATTTTATACAACATGACGGCTTTCTCCAAGGAAACATGCTATCTAACTAGACGTTATCCTTCTAAACAAAAACCATTTTCAGACAGAGGGCAGAAACCACTAATTTAGCTGCTCTGTCTAAATTTAGTGTGTTCTGACGAGATAGCAGCGTAAATAACAACAGTTCCTATGTGAAGTATCACTGACACACATGACGACTGTAATCCATCACAGAACTCATTCAGGAATGCGACAAATTTGGAAAAAATAGATGGCAGGAAACTGAAATGACAACAAGATGAAGGAACGGCTGGCTACTCGTGCCAGCAGCAAGATTTCACTGCAGATTAGTGACACTGATTCAGCCGTCTGCAACAAAATACTTGAAACGCTCCGCCAAAGATGCATTTATAGAAGCAAACTGCTATTTAAAAATATATATATATATATATATTTTACAGTGACTGAGAAAAAGCCATGGCATTAATGATCATCATCACCGAAGCAGCAGTGGATGAGACAGTTCCTTATCCCACAGCTCTCATGAGCATTTTGGACGTGAAATTGAGAGAGACGATCTCCAGATGCAGCCAGAGGGCTGAGAATAAAGAAGAGGCTCCAGGTTCTGAAGCTGCCCGCTTTCTACAAACGAGTCTGAATGATGGCATACTCATAACTCGTGGCATTTTAGCTAAGTCTAAATGATGACATCTCTCTTTCACAAATGGTTAAAAATAAATAAATCAGGCTTTGTAAATAAAAGCAATAAAAAGCCCTATATGATTACTTCCAGGCAACTATGGTAAACCAAGGGTTTTTTGTTTGGTGGTTTGTTTGTTTTGTTTTTTAATAATATCAATCTTTTATTTTGGTCAATATGTTAGCTTTTTTTTTTCTTTTTTTTTCATTTTTACTGCCCATATGACAATACATAATTTAAGAATAACAAATTATGTTGAATTCAACTTAAAATAAAAAAAAAATTAATCATAAAATTAAAATAAATAAGGACGCTCCAGGACCCACTGCAGTTTGCTCACCATCATGGGGTTGGAGTTGTTTCATCTGAAGAAAGCAGGCAGTACTGTGAGGATCATGTTCTTTGATTTCTCCAGTCCATCGAACACCATCCAGTCTGTATTACTACGTAAGAAACTCCAAAAGACACAGGTGGATGCCTCCACAATCACCTGGACAACTGACAACCTAACAAACAGTCCAGACTTTGTCAGACTGAATGGTTGTGTGTCTGATCAGGTGGTCAGCAGTACCACAGGAGGCTGTACTCTCACCATTCTTGTTCATGTTGGACACCTCAGACTTCTAGTACAAGTCGGAGTCCTGTCATCTGCAGAAATACTCTGATTACTCTTCAGTTGTAGGGTGTATCAGTGACAAGAGACTGAGTATAGAGAAGTGCTGGACTGTTTTGTGGCATGGTGTGGGAACAATCATCTTATCTTGAATGTGAGCAAGACAAAAGAGATCACTGTGGATTTTAGGAGAACCAGGATCAAGTCAAATAGTTTTTTTTCCATCGTGGAAGAAGAAGTGGAGGTGGTGGGGAAGTATAAATACTTCAGTGTTCACCTGGACAGCAGACTGGACTGGAGATGCAACACTGATGCTGTTTCTAAGAAAGAACAGAGCAGATTCTACTTATGAAGGAAGCTCAGGTCCTTCAGCTTTTGCTTCAAGATGTTGAATATCTGCTGTAAGTCTGTCGTGGAGAGCTCAATCACATCTGCAGTCATCTGTTGGGGAGCAGCATCAGAGCCAGTGACTTAAAGACACTAAACATACAGATAAAGAAGACTGGTTCTGTTCTGGGGCCTCTGGAGCTGATTGAGGATTAATAAAGTTGTGTCAAACAGAACTGAACTGGTGCTTTCATGCTTTTTACAACAGAGTTCCCCACTTGTGTCCCTGCTGCTTAATAAGATCCTCAAGCTTTGGCCAAGATTGATTATTAAAGAGTTGTATATATCTGGCCACACAAAAATACTTAGTCACACAGCAAATTTCTACATAAAGCTTAAGCACTATATATGCATTTATCTACCTATCTGTTTCAGTCACATGACCATCCTCAAGCATCTGTGCGCAATACATTCCACTATCCTGCAGCACTTCACTTTAATTTAATTTGACATTTTCTTCCTGCATCCACTCATTCTCTATAACCACTTCATCCTCAGTCACTCTCTCGTTTCTTTTTCATATTTTGTTTTCCTTGATTCTCTAAGTCACATCTGCCATGATGACTACCATGGCTCTGTGGGCTAGTTTCGTCAGTGTTGATGTGTGACATCGTGCCATGAAGTGATGTAGAGTTGTTGCAAGATATGATCAAGACCTGAGTCCAAAGTTACTCTGGAGGGGTTTGGACAATAGAAGGACAGAAGGCCGTGAGAGCTAGACACCTCTTCCTTAAAAAAAAATAATTAAAACATTCTTTGAATTAAAATTTATAGGTTAAACAATAAATAAATAAAAGTACACTGTCTTGGTGTTGCTTTAAAGAGATTCTGAAAATTCAGAGCCATTAATATTGTTATGACTATCACAAAAAGATGATTTTGTCACATAACATGATTTAATTTAAATAAAGTCATTTTGCAGACAGATTTTTAATCTGTATTCTGAAACATTGCTTAAGTTTTGTGATGGAATTGCAGCTTGTGATTAAACAAGAACCTGGACATGAACATGCCAACTCTCGGCAGAAATGCTTAGATATGGGAACTTTTTTTTCCCCCTTTAAAAAAAAGTTTTGTTTTTCATTCAGGACATTTCCATATTCAGGATATTTCAACTCTGTGTCTAAGATAACATATTTCATCTACATGAAGGTTAATCCATTTAAGTTACCCTCTGCTCTTCCACGCTTTATTTTGTTTATTCCAAGAGTAACTGGGATATTGTTAAAATGAAGGATGGCAAGTCAGTTTCGTGGTCAACAGAAATTATTTACATGCAGCCGTATAGCAGAGCTATTTGCCTTCCCTTCTCTCTCTTTCACACTCCCTTGTCTTCACTGGCTCTGTTGATCTCCCCCACCCCTCCTCCTTCCATCCATCTCAATGGGTGCAAGTGCCTGGTACCACTAGGCTCCCTCTCTTAAAGCCCCAATCTCAAAGAAATGATTCTCCAGTCTGTTGCATTTGCACATAAGACACACACACACACACATATAGGATGCCCCTTCCATGCAGAGAAATGTGTAGATACAGGATACATAACCATACACAGGTGCTATGAGCACAGCTTTAGATTCAAATGCTGGCATGTTTGTGGTTATAAATCACATTTCCTGCTACTGGTGGAGATCACGTACTCGCGAAAGGAAATACGCGAGACAAACACAAAGCACGTGCATCACCCGAGGTTCATCGAGCACCTATAACTTCTGCATCAAAAACATCCAAGCATTCAACAAGTGGCAGACTTGTGTTGCGTGGACGGCGTGCGAGTCTCCAAGCCGATGGAATTTCTGACACAACTGACACCCCGAGCCAAATTACAGTTTTGTTGCAATGCAGCTCACAAGCCAAACCAACACTTATTCCCAGTACAGCTTCACTCAGTGCTCCAGCTGAAACCAGCGCTGTGTCAGTCGGGGCTGGAGGTAAGATTTCCTTTGACCACACACCACCAAATGCCTTTATGGCATTCTGAGCCTCTGAGGGGGAAATGTGGTTCTCTTAAAAGTGCTTAAATTATGTTGTAAGGATGTTGTTGTTTTGTTTTCAGTTATAGTGGAGCTGCCAGGAAGGACTTTGATAAAGTCACAGGTTGTAAACAAATTCTTATCCTTATAATACTTTATAACCAACTACACTGAAAATAAGTGCAAATTTAATGTCAGATATGCTTGGATAGGACTGTCAGGATAATAACATTTT
Source organism: Zenarchopterus dispar (assembly GCA_028564865.1). Classification (NCBI taxonomy): domain Eukaryota; kingdom Metazoa; phylum Chordata; class Actinopteri; order Beloniformes; family Zenarchopteridae; genus Zenarchopterus; species Zenarchopterus dispar. Next base: position 19,961 of record JAOWBL010016835.1, on the reverse strand, counting down.
TACTAATCTCAGATATTTTATTGGAGTGCTAATATGCAGGAAAAAGAAAGAATAAATAGCTGGTTATCAATTTTAGTTTACTGGGGAATGATCTGCCACTCCTCCCTGCATCACCTCAGGGGTACAGACAGTGCCACTTCCGGTGCACACACAGCGCGTCGATGCTCAGTCAGACTTGTTATATAAACAGCTTCTCTGCAATCTCTACTGATCAGTATTTCCTCTACATTTCTAAAACACAACGAGGCAGGATCAGACCCGGAGAGTCAGATCTGCTGCAGAAAAGATGTCAAGCACAGAGCCCAACTTGCACCTCAGTTAGACTTTAAAAGAGTTATCCTACAACCTGCACAACACACAAAACCTTGCACTGAAGAGTGCAAACTCGACAACCAACTCCTGCCACAAACCTGCAACTGAAGACAGCTCTAAAGCTGCAATGCAGAGCTGATGGGGAGATAACAGAGAGGCACTTCAAAAGATGCAAACTGACAGCAGAGGAAAGAAAACAGTTTCTCCACTTTGTTTTGGGGTTTCAGTCCAGCAAGCTTTAATTGGACAGGATGATCTATAGAATAGCTTGGTCAGTACCAACGTGCTGGTAAATCTGATCTTTGTCCTGCTGACTACATATTTTCTGTTTTAATTATACAGGATTCTATAATCAGCTGGAGGCGGTCGTAGCTCTCCATGGGTAAAAGGCAAGTGTACACCTCGGACAGGTTAACAGTCCATCGAAGGGCCACAATCAATTTATTTCCCAGACTGGTGAAGACTGATGACACCTCAAAGACAAAATTTGCCAAATCCAGAAGCTCACCTGTGACAAAAGGATACATTTTTATAGCTCCAGACTTCGTGCCGATGGCCATTAGTTGCAGTTTGGGGTCAAAGGCCAGCGCACTGGGCTGATGGGGGAATCCATGCTCCACGGTCTACGAGAGAAAACAAGGGAGAGGATATGAGTGGGAAAGGCAAACAGACCACAGCTTAAACAGATGATACACACACAAAAGACACAATAAAGGCTGAGATTTATTTTTCAGACACCCTTCCATTACAATAAAGCCAGCCGAGTCTATGATTGTGCGTGCGTGCTTTAGCCTGTCAAGACTCTGCAGTCGGCGAGGCGTCTAAAAGGGAGGATACACTTAATAAAGTTACAGAAAAGTTATTAAAGGGGGAAAAAAAGTGTCAGCTCTGCTTTATTGCACAGCTCTGCAAGCTGTTGTCAAACAGGACTTTTAAAGGAAAAAAAAAATTACAATTTTCTCCAACCCGAGTCAGGAGATGGGTGGTGAAGCATTTAGAGCTACAGAAATAAATATTACAAAGATACACTTAAAACTTCCTTTAAAGTTTGTTTTGTTGTGTTTTAAAAGTGGAAACTCACTCAGATATGAAATACAAAGTTAACCCTTTCTTTAAAGTCCTAAAAATGATAGCACGCTTACACAAACATGCAAGGCCTCCTGTGGAGAGACCACCTTGGTGACAGTTGAACCAGCTGGTGCCAAACAGTTTTAAAAAAAAAAAAGTGTGTTTGTTGTTCCAGCAAAATAAACAGTTCATGGACTTTGAACACGATACAACATTTTGTCAACCTGAATATTCACTGCTGAGCTATCTCACCACCTACACATCCCACTAATACCACAGATGTCTAGTTAGTGAGCGTCTCTGCGGATGACCTGTTTCATCAACAGTCAAGAACCCTCAAATATTCAGTTTACTGTCATTAATTGCACTAACCTGGCTAACCGTTTCCATCAGTTCAGAACGTACCAAACCGGTCGCAACAGGACAGGAAGGACTTTGTACAATGACTCATACAGGAGCATCCAAGAGCTCAAAAACAACCAAGATGGCTGAAGCATCTCTAATAACACCTTTAAATCTGAAACTTTCACTGCAAAACTAACAAGAGTCATTCATCAGTGTTGCTTCTCGACTCCACGCCATTCTTGATATCTTTTGTCGATTCTTTTATAGTTGTCAAATCAGTCTACATCACATGCTTCCTATATTGTCCAGAGGCAGTTTTTTTCTGCATCTGTTGGTACCAAGCTCTGGAGACCAAGAACTAATCCAGAAGAAACCAGATTACTTCTTTGTTCCAAAGGCAGAATAAATTAAACATTTTAAAAAGATAACAGAAAGGATGCGCTTAAAAATCACTTAGAAACAGCAGAATGCAAGACAATAAAAACAAACTGATATAAATGATTACCAAAAATGATTAACAAATGATTAATAAAATGTCCAAATGATTAGCAAATACTTGAGAATTTATTTCAAATTTCAGTTACAATGAGTTAACCATTTGTCAGCTATTTATTGTATCATCAATATGGTTCACGTGAGTCAGCGTGAACACAGCAACTGCACCAAGACATCTGTACCAAGAGGTCTCTGAAGGTGTGGTTCGGTAATCAGCAAACTGAAGTGGTCCATCTGCAGTGTAAAAACTCCACAACCTTGATCCATCCCAACCAGGTGTGGACTACTCATGTTTGAGCTAAAAAGCTTCTGTACAGCCAAGGTGGGAAGGAACATGAAAATGAACACAACAAAAGAAAGTAACAGCAGCAGTCGTGGACAAATGACTTCCAGCTGCAGTTGTGCTTTCACAAACTGTGTAGTTAGTTTACCAACAGTGGAACAAACAAACAAACAAACAAATAAACCAAAAAAAGGCAAACTTTGTCACCATACTTTTTAGCTATTCCCTTCAGGATGGTTCCCATGGAAACATGATGCCCCACCAAGAATGATATTGCCCCCATGTGATCAGAAGTGACATTGTTACAAAGAGTGGCTTTAACAGTTGAACACCAGAATTTTTAATTTGAAGACATCTTGCAGAACAACACAAACAAATAAATAAACAAATACATAAATAAATAAAGCTTTTGGTTTCAATTGGTGTACTTTGTTTGCCCTAGCCAAATTCTAGCATGCCCATGGCACAGCTGAACCTTCTTATTTATTCTCCCCTCACATTTTTTAATTCTTTGGATTATGTCAATTTAAAAATGACTGTCACAATGAATTGTTGAATCTACACAGCACGTATGTGTTGCGTACATGTGCAACAATACCATGACAAGTGCACTTCTTCCACATATACCAGAGACTTGCTGTGATGGAGTACAGAATGGAGTAATCCCAGTGAGCCAAACAAACATCACTTCAGGGGTCAATCATATTAATTAATACCACATTTAAACATGTTCCCAGTATCAATAAGCGAGTGAAAAACAACATTCAGGTAAGCAAAAAGTATGAGGCAGAAAACTTTTATTGGTACACATTCACCTTGTTTCTGTGTTGGCTGAGAATCAAGGTAGATGTGTAACTAACCATGCTTCAGACTTTTCACAAGGCAGACATAAAGTCGTCACAAGAGAACTTGTTAAACATTTATGTTTTGACATCAGACAGTTTCTAGAAACGCACACACACAGCGCTGCAGGGCTTGTATGCAAATGGGAGTCCATGACAGCGATATAAAATACATGTGCATGTGTTTATATACGAGATGTCCACTAGATTTAAAAAAGAAAAAAAAAAGAAAAAAGAGGTTTTTGGTTCTTTAGAAAGGCCAGCCTCTGTCTTCTCTATGAACTGTTTTTCTTGTTAACCAAATGCTGATGTCAAACTCTTATGGAGTCCATATCTCCACCCTCACAACAAGGGGTAGGTGGAGTCTGTACGACATGAAAATCAGCTGCTGCATATGCCAGATATCCACTTCAATTCAAACAGCAGAAGTACTGTTTATGCAAACCCCTATCATACAGGTGGCTGGTTGGCAACTGCTGCCATTGCTTGATGAGATATCACAGTTTTGCCCTGATTAAAACACAAGGTAAACAGAGATCACTGTGCTTCCATTATGGCAGTGACTCCTTCCACCATTCAATGTCCTCCTCTCCCATCACTTATCAACACAAAGCAGCTTGTGATCCTGCTGTAAAAGGAATGCAACTTCAGCAGATGTCTCACCTGGAATTTCAGCTCAGCAGCAAGGAAAATCTGAACTTACTAGTCTAACTTTTGGATTCCAAAGTGTTTAAAAAAAAGTAATATACCTGCAATAAAACTTTAAGAATGCAAAAAGAAAAATGATGTGGCAGAAACTCCCATCAGCATGCACATTCATTCACTGTATATATGCCACTGAATTTGTTTGAATTCAATAGTATTAAATTTTTTAAATTGTGGTTTTAATTATGCAACTAAGAAAAACAATGGTAATGTCACCAACCTGTGCACAATACAGTAATATTTGAATTGCATTTCTATTCAGTATGGTTAATACCGTCATGCTATCAACTTTACGTGACAGATTTAGTCTTTCAACATCAAATGTTTGGATAAGCCCGCTCTCTGAGATTCTGTGTGGAAAAAAAGCAGCCTCGCCTAACCTCAGGTCAAGGCTACAGTGCTGCAAAACTGGTTTGTCTTTGCATAGTGGTCCATACAGATGTATAGTACAAAGACCCTGTTTGCCAAGTTGCACCACATCCAAAAAGGTTACCTGCAGCTGATACTTGAAACACACAATTAAACTTGACAAAAGGGATGCTGCAACCTACTTTTAGGCCACCTGGAGTTTAGCAACAGTGATCGAGGTGACAGCACGTAGCTCTTTAAAAGTGGATCTGAAATTTGCTCAGGTCAGGAGCTCTTAAATAGATCTCAGCTCTGGAAAGAGAGGAAAGCCACCACCACAAGATGTTCAACCCAGGATGATGAGGATGACTGTACATTAAATGGCTCATAATCATGCGGGTGTGATGTCAGAGTTTAGCAACATGAAGGCTCACACTCGCTGTTTCACCAAGAGACCATCAGAACTGGGCGGAAAAAATTAAAAATAAATAAATAAATAAATAAAACAAAACAGATCAGCAGGCATTTTTTAAACCAGTGATGTGGGTCGTGATGATCAATACTTGTCGGCCACACAGTGTAACAGCCTATATTTTGAATTAATCTTCTTAATTTGAAATCTCTTAATCCCCAAGCCTGACACGAGCACTTACAAGTTGTTAATTACAGCAATATTGGCTCTGGAAAGAGAAGTTTTTGAGTGTGCCGTGATCACTCTGGGGGCAGGCCCACGGACACGCTACGAGAACATCTGAACACCCCAAAAACACATCAACAAAGCGCCCAACACGCAAAGCCATTAATCAGCAGCACTTCCCACTTAATATGCTCGGTCTGTGTGGAAATGAGGACAGAAACTAGCAACCAGAGCAGCCAGGCTCACTGCTGATGGGTGCTCCACTTATAAAAAAAAAAAGAAAAAAGAAAAAAGAGACTGGTTTAGTTTTGGGGAGCAGCATGTGAAGAAGAAACCCCGTCCCCCACTGCCCTCTTCTCTCTTTATTTTACCTTGTTGAAGGCGAAAAGCTCTTGTTTAATCTTCTCTCTCTGCGGGTCGGTGCCCTGCCGACGGAACCTAAACTTCATCATCTTTAAGCCGTGTAGGGGAAAGCAGGACCTGGTGGGACGGAGAAGAGGAAAACTCGGAGACAACGACCCGGAGTTGTCGGCGGCGGTTCGGCGCTGGCGGACGATGCTAAGCTAGCTAACGGTCTAGCCCATGCAGGCTGAGAGCGGGGCTACAGCTGTAGCTGCTGCTGCGGCGGCGGCGGCGGCGACACTTCTTCTCTTTCCTCACCCCTCTGGTGCTGCTTAGGTCGCGGTGGGTTTGACCACAAAATCCCCTCCTCTACCCGGTTCACACGAAGCCAGTTGTTGTCGACCAATGAGACGCAGAAAATCTGCGAGAAACTAGTCAGAAACGCCCATAGAGCCGAGAACTGCCGAGAGTGCTGCTTGTTTTGTGACACCGAACACACCGATTGGACCTCCCCGTTTTACACGTTCTTTAACCGCTGTAGACGGTAGGTCGTGGGTAGAAAAAGAAACAGTCAGAATAAATAATAGTTGGGAAACAGTTCAACTTGTTCACTTTAAGTTAAATATTACATTTGATTTCATTTAGATTTATCTCTTTTATGATTGTATTTTTTTATAGTTGGCATGGGCAGCTGTAATGCAAATAGAAAATAGCTTCTCATTGCTATTTTCTACGGATTTTCCACTCAAGAACTTTTGAATTTCTACAAAAATGTTAAAAGATTTTGGTTAACCTCAAGTACAGAAGGATTTCTGATATCACATAATTGTTTATGGATTTTTTTTTTGTTTAACGATTTTTACATAATTTTATGCTTTTGTTATTGAAATACTTTATTCATGTCACATTTTACACAAGTACTCTTTGTGTTGATTTATTTTTTTCTTGTCAAAAAAAATTACAAAACGCACTTGAAAATAAATACTTCATTTACTCACCTTTCAGATTAGATTATACTAAAAACTTTAATACAATTCTGTTCACATCCATTAGTTATGTACAACCAATATTTACAAGATACACACTGGTTGAGTAAACATTTGAGTGCAAAATCTTCTGATATGTGGCCTAAGAATTTATGTGCCAAAACCTGCTTCTATAAATATATTTCCCTGCCAGTACTTTACCCTTTACTTCATGGCAAAGGGAGAAAACAAATTCAGTTGACGGTCCTTCCATGTTTTACAGCAATGCAACGTCACAAAAATGAGACGAACATAGTCACATATTTACTGTGTTCAAAATCTTTTGTCACTAAATAGTGCATCATTTCTCCTGAGGATATGCTCAAGTCAAACTGTGCACTCTCACAGGAGCATTGTTACAATGCTTGACAGTATATGTTTTTTTTATTAATTTTTCAGAATAATTATTTTGGGGAAATGAACCGAATCACTTATTGAAATATTTTATTCATGTCACAGTTGACATGAGTTCAGCTGCAAAACAGGACATGTTTGCAGCTTCTCAACAATCACGGTGAACGTGAATCCCTGGTGATTAGTCATCAGTTTAAGCTGGAAGAATCAGGCTCAATGAGACCAAGGACAATGTCAAACTATAGACCAGTTTAGAAGACTTCAAATAATTCAAAATCCAGCATTCATTTCCAACATTTAGTGTGGAAATGTCAAGATTTAAGAGTGGAGATTGGTGTATTCATTAAAGCGCTGCAAGAAGTAGAGAATTATAAGCTGCTGAAATATGAACTGTTCAGGAATTTCTTTTTGTTTGTTTGTTTTAGTTCAATGACATGCGGTGACAGCTCAGATCAAGTGCTGAAGGATGGTGTAAAGGAATCTTCGACAAATTTTTTTATCAAATAGATTCTAGTGATTTCAATAAACTTAAAAGAACTTCCCCACTCATCACTCCTGTTTCTTCTTCCCGTTCTGTACACAAGTAAGCTGGGTGCTTTGACACAGTCCCGCCCTAATGTACGGTTAGTGCTCGCCGTGGAGTTGCTATTTGATTTCCTGGCGCTTGCATCAGCACCTGAAAGTTGAGCTTTTCTCAGCTTCTGACAGGAGCAGCGCTTCCACTGCGATGCAATGGACCATAAATTCAGCCTGGCACGGCTTGACGTTACCCCTTTCAAAGTCAATCAACGGTGACCCCGTTAACCCTTCCACTCACTGGGTGCACCGAAGTTACTGCAAGGTGACGCAGTAAACCACCTGGAAGATAATTACTGGCAGCAACAACGCCTCTTACTTCTGTACAATGAAAGGCCCCGTCCCTATTTTAACTGAAATTAGAGTTGCCATTGGAATCACATCTGATAGAAATCCAGATTTTCTTATCAAATGGGGAGCTGTATAAATAAACTGTAGTCCTCATCATTGATGGACCAAACTGTAAAACAGCCGTGGCAGTCAAGAGCCCAGATGGTTCTGGACAAGAAAACCAAAGTAGAAAGTTAAATATCTAGTCAAATCTGACTCAGTTTGCCTCAAAAAGGTAGCGCTGGTACATTTTATATGCTGTATGAATGGGTAAAAATGCATTTTTAACATTTTAACCATACTTCACATGGGCATTTCCTTTTACATATCAAAATGTTCTACTTTTGAAACAGAGGTAGATTCAGTGCATTTATAAGGCATTAAACTTGTTTCTGTCCGTCTTGTCTGTGCTATAGGAGGGTGATTTCACTCGGTGGTAGGGTGAGTCTCTTTTCTCTGGCCGACAGCATGTTCTCCATGTGCATGGCAACGACTCGGCACAGCTCCAGACCCTAGAGGACGTACAAACATAAACAAATCTTAAACCACGCAGCACTCAAGATAAAGTCTTAGACTGGAAACACACAAAGGACTTACATGCATTGTACACATGGTACATATCAGTTGTTTCTTGCTGCATTACACATACACACACAGGCCAGCGCATACATATCAGACCCACACCTGCTCCAGCTGCAGCTGTGTGATGCGCTGGTTGAGCAGGTCTCCTATCATGATCTCCACGTAGGGGTAACTGGAGCCTGAGGTGGGTCTCTGAGTGCGAGTTGACTGGACTTCCTTCAGGGGGAACCGCACCATGGCCTCCTAATCTCACACACACACATAAACATCCTCAGATATAGATATTTAAGGAACCATAAATACATTCATGCTACCCTCTGGAGACAAGTCCGTCAGCAGAAATTTACACCATCGGGGTGAGAATGTTCTCACTGAGACACAAGAAAAAGAGAGTAGGAGTGCACGGACCTTTACTTTAGTGAAACTAAATCTCACAACCGTGTGGCACAGCAGATGAGATGACTCAGCGGTGCGTCTACATCTAAAGCATGAACAACTCTTATAGTAATGTCCACATTTTGGACAGAGACGATGTGGTTTGATAGAAGTTTAAAAGAACCCTTCTATGTAAAACTGGAAAGACCAACATCCAATACAGAAGACAAACTCAGGTTTCACCAATCAAATACCTACAATGCAGACTTGAATCTCCTGCCCAGACACTTTCAGAACCATTCACACCTCGATTCATGTGAAAGAAACCAGATCAACAACTCGCTGTAGGCAAAAGTCTCCAGTGATCCACAGAAGTGAAAGGAGGGTCAGTGATTTCCACACCCCTTCTCTAGTCTATAATCTCAAACTCCACACCAGTTCATTTAAACCCAACATGCTTTACAAATGCAAAGGGAAACATCTTCCGGGCCAAAAACAAAGGAAGTCCATTTGTTTTAATTTCAGCCTTTGAAAGTTAAAATGACCTGGATAATAGAGTCCGCACCACCGTGACCAAATGCATTGTTCTAAAGTAACTGATTACATACATTTAATTTTAGTCCCAGAATCATAACAGGCAAAGTAATTACCGTCTTCCTGCTGTTACAAAAGCCCAGCTGCTGGTTACTATGTTTTGTCAGCTGGTCTTGGACTGTAAAGCCTTAAAGCATGAAAAAAAAAGAGGATGTGATTGTGAACTTTAGACTGTGACATACGTGAGTATCTTTGTTAAGGAAGTGTAGTCCATTCAGATTAACCGCTAGGATGCATGGGCCGAGGATGGAGGCGGAGCTCGAACTCTGGATGTAGAAGAAAGAGGAGCCAAACATGGGGAAGGCACTGACCAAGCCTGGACAGGGAACAAAAAGAAGACAAAAAAACACTTTATCAAAAGTTTCCAAAATAAAGCACTAAGAAGACCTAATTTATTAGTTTTAGAAAAAAAAAGATTTTAGTCTTTTTCTTTTGGTATGTTCGCTCTCTCACAAGAGAATCTTTTTGATAAAAAATGTTAAAGTGATGAAATGCTAGTTTTGCCATTTTTAGTTCACAGGGTCTCCCTGTAGGTATGAGAGCTATCTTGCTTTGACATTACATTTAAATTTTTACTCTTGTGTCACACCCTGTCAAGTGTTAGATGGTCACGTACAGACATCCTCTCCATAACGACAAACCAACAACAGGAAGAGTTATTGGTAACTTTTGACATCACCTTATTCAAGGCCAATGGACAGCAAAGCCAGACCAGAGGTCACTTGTATTTTCTTTTCTGTCTTTACTTTCTTAAGTCTCTGAGTCGCTTTTGCAAAGATGCCCACTCTTGCTCTGAGATGAGTGACTTAGATAAAGTGATATGCAGCTGTTTGAAGAGGGGACCAGGAAAAAAGCCCAAACTTAACTGGGTGGTTTTTTTTTATGTCTTACTAATTGAACTGAAACTAACATTGTAACATAAAATATATGCACTGTAAATACTTTAATACCCTGAGATGGGGGGATAAGGTGGAGTTTAAAATGTCATAATTAACTTTTAAGGATAAGAAGCACACTGTACAAGGAATGGACTGATACACATACAAAGAAAAGTTTCTTTCAGAAGCAGAAATGTGGTCACAAGGCCCCAAGCTGATGTCTTACCGAGGAACTGTGCACGGGCCTGGTGCGGGTTTAAAGCCTGGACCTGCTGCATGTGCTGCATCACCATGTTCAGCCACTGCTGCGAACCCTGTTTGCTGTAGAACTGAGGGGGGACACACTCCTGGACCTCACGGCTAGACACACATATTAGAAACAATCCAACTGTAACTTAGAGGCTGCAGGCAGATATAGTATCATACATGTGCATTTTAGTTACAATATTATACAAGTGTGCCTGCAAATGCAAGTACAGGTACGTATGTATTTGTGAGCTCAAAGCTTCATGGTTCTGTGACATGCCAAAGGCAAACGTTTCAAAGCAAATGTAGGGTATATGTACATGGTGGGCAGGTAGATGGCGTCCTTGGCACGGTGCTGCAGGGCTGCCAGCCGGGCAATCTGCTGCATATGCTGATCACTGGCCTTACCCTGAGGAACCACACTCAGCAAGGCCTTCAGGTAGTCTGGAAGGACCTGGAACAGAGATCACATGGGGCAGCAGTTCTGCAGAAGTGATTGTAGCAATGGCATCATCACTGACAAAGACAACTGTTGTAGAGCAAGGTGTAAAGAGGGAACGGAGCTGTGTAAGAATCTATCACCCTGTAGAGTGGACACTAGCAGTCCTTCATGCTGTACCTGGTTGTAGTGCATGGTGACATAGAGCTCATTGTCAAGTTTAAGAGCCAGACTCCAAATGACTCTTCTGAACCAAAGACTGTAGTTGGCGTCCACTTGCTCTGCCTCTGTAGCAATGTCCAAGATGTACTCACGTTTGTTCAGCGGACGCACATTCTGACCTGCGCAGGGAAGCAACTCAGTTAACATCTATATAACATGCTGATGTTAAAAGGTATCATGAGATTTGGGATTTTAGAGCTCTGCTTTTATAAGTGTGCTCTTACCCTTGTGCGTGACCAAAAACACAGTATATTCATCCAGCGCCTCCAGCCTTTGCAGCCCCATCTCAAAGCAAAGTTCCTCAATCACGTCTAAAGTAACCTGAGATGAAAAAGTTCTTTCATGATAAATAACACTGCTATCATCACTACTAATATTCTTTTCATCAGAATAATTACAGTATAATTTCATCTGCTCTGCTTGTGTGTGTGTGTGTGTGTGTGTGTGTGTGTGTGTGTGTGTGTGTGTGTGTGTGTGTGTTGCACTCACAGAGCACGTCTTGATCTTCAAATGTCTCTCGATTCCACCTGGGAGTAGGAACAGCTGCCTCTTGGAGCTCCGGCCAGCCTGCACACAGACACCCAGTCAGAGGAAAACATCACACAGCTGGACACGGGTATGCAACGTGCAGCTGATACTGACGACCCTTAATCATGTTCATCTGCCCAGAAAACACGAAGGAGAAAAATACCGTTGGAGAAAACAGAACAGAATCACTGCAGTGAGATACACAATTCTGAGTTGATAAGTCCTTTCTGAACATGGGTTTTTCAATAAATCCTAATAAATTAATTTATATCAAGACAGTTGTTGCTAAGCAACATAATCCCTCAACTTCATATAGAGGTTTTTGTTTTTTATGTGTTTGACAGATTCAGATGATTCCCCTATCAATAACACTGATACCACTATATTTGTAGATGCCAAAGCTCCTCATATTTTCAGAATACCATGAAAAAGTTCTTTTTGATCTACTATAAAGTACAAACATGGAGAAATTAGTATATATACACTTCTACTGAAGAAAGAAAAATCCTCAATAGTCAATGAAATAGCTTGAAACGGATAAAAGTAAACATAATTTAATGAACATCAATGAATGGAAATGAGACACTGCTTTCGAATTATACTTCAACAGAATCATTAAAAATAATAAAACTGGCTTGCACCAACTAGTTGGTGTCTACAGAAATGATTGAAAATAATTTGACTGTAGATTCAGAACAACTTCCAAAGAGATTCAAGGTGAACTCCACGGTCAAGGCTCATCAGTGTCAGATGACACCATCTGTCGCTGTTGGAACAAAAGTGGACAGTTTAGGAGGGCTTGGCTGTTAGGACACTCTCATGACATTCTGAAATAAAATGTGCTGGACAGTATCAGAAAGCTTGGTCTCAGTTGGAGGTCATGGGTCTGCCGACAGGAAAAAGACTGAAAAGAACCTACAGAAGAACGGCTCAAGAACGGCTAAATCCCGGTGAACATTTGTAGAAAAAGCTAAAAGATGCGGTCTGGAAAAAAAATCTTTCAAACCTGAGGCAGCTGGAGCAGTTTCTTCATGAGGAGTGGACCAAAACACCTGTCTACAGGTGCAGAAGTCTCATTAAGACTTCAAGAGTTGAGAGCAGTTATTTGATCTCTTACACTTTCTTCATCTCTATTAATTTCATATTCACTGTCTTATCTGCTACTCTTTTATTTGCACACCCATATTCTGTCTTTGCTGCATCTGACCTTCTTTCTTCTTCTCTAGTGCATATCTTCACCTCCCCAGGTTTTCTAGCTGCTCCCTGCTCTCAATATAGATCACAATGTCATGTGCAAGTCATGTGCAAAAATAGTCCATAAAATAGTGCTTTCCAGTTCCAGACCTCTCGGACCGCTATCTCCAATGTTCTGCATGCTTCCTTGAATTCATGTCTATCAGGTGTGCTGGAGGAGGGAAATTTCTCAAACAGCAGCCTCAGCTTTTGAAACAAGGTGAATTGCATGTCTTCTTTAACAGCAGCATAGCATCAGCCTTCATTAGAAACTTTTTTTTTTTCATATTTAACAAGTCATTTAATCATATCTTACATCATTTGTCTTAACTTTAATTTGGTTTGACTCATTTTCAAGCTCTGAAAAAAGAAACACTGCTAAATTAGAAACTGACCAGCATTGCTTTGAGCTCCATGTTGTTGGGATGCTGCACACGTCCGCCGTACTGGAAAGTCCTCCTCAGATTTTGCTCACATGCTTTGGCAATACCTGTCGGTTAACAACATTGGCCACTAATAAATATAGTAAGTATTATCACCCTGGTGATGAGGAAGTGATGGACGTGATGTCAGTTCATGTGCCTTTTATGAGATGGATGGGCTGCCTACCTTGGTACTGCATCCCTGGACTCTCAGAGGCATCCTGCAGGAACTTCAGCAGGAACGGCTTCATGACATCGGAGCAGCGGTGGAATGCCGTGATGATGTACATCAGCCTCCATCCTCTCTGCCAGCTGTCCCTGCACAAAACATGCACAGGGTGGCAGATCAAGGCCTCTCCATCACCACATCACTACCGATTAACTTCTAAGTGTCAGCTGGTGATGGACGTCTTACGGCTTGGAGCTGGTGTTGGCCGTGATTTGCTTCATCACTTGGCAGTAGGCTTCATCTTTTATCAGACCATGGTCTCCGCTCAACTAGATTTAGATTTATGAACACATTCATGACAAAAAATGAATACTATATATTGAGTTCCTGACTGTTGGAATCCTGCTCATGTTTGTGTACCTTCAGGATGGTGGCAACCAGCTCCTGCTCAGTCTGGCCTTTGAGTGGGAAATCTCCCATGAATTTCATTATGGCTAGACAAAAACAATTCGTCACCATTGCATCAAATCCAAGTGAATTTGAAGTGGAGATGTATGACAGTTAAATAATATTATAAAACAAATCCATAACAATCTGCTTTGCCTCCTATCAAAAGTCATCATCTCTTATCTGCATTTCGCTCTTACCCAAGAAGATGTCAGCAGCCACTCTGTTCATCCCACTGTCTGAGAAGTCAATCAGAGACTCTTGGATTGGAGACTAAAGAGACAAAAAAGTTTTTTTTAACCCACAGAAGTACAAAATAGTGGTTAAATAAATAAAAAAAAACATTATACTGTGTATATAAAAAGGTAAAGATTGTGATTGTGCTTTAAGAAAAACACATTTTTATTACCTTGGAGAACTTCACCATATCTGTAGGGTCCCTGCCCTCCTTCCCCTTTTTGGCTTTCTGATCACTGTTGGAGAATACAGATAACATCTACTTATTTTAGATTAACGTGATCATACATCCGTTTAATGAAGAACTAGCTGGGGCTTTAAATGTGGACATTTTTGGTCATTTGAGTGTGCTTCTGACTGACCTCTTGTTCCTCTGGGCTTCTCTGAAGTACTTCTTGGCAAACTCGGTCATGTGATACTGGCTGCTGTTCAGCGGTATATCATCCAGTTCAATGCTCAAGTTTTCCCCGTACATGTCATTTACTACCTGATAGACACATGAAACCCACAGCGTAAAGAGCGAAGCAACCGCACCTCTTACATGGTCACCTGCATCCTAATTATCTACAGCCCACATTTCTGAAAAGGTTTGGACACTGTGTAAAGAGTAAATAAAAACAGAATGCAGACAGTATAAATGTCATAAACACATTTGATTAAATTTGGCAGCAACACATCCCAACTTTTTTAGAATTGTGTTTGAATAAAATAAAAAAAAAATCATTTATATAACACAGACACAGGCTGCATTAGTTAAAAAAAAGATATAATGATTAAGAGGCCTAATTCATGCAGAAATCTAGGGAGAATTAATTTTCCCTGAGACTGTCACTTAGATGCTTGAAAGCTAAACAACATGTATTGCTTTGGCACTGCAGATGTACGTAGTCAAAATCCCAGTCATCACCTCTGTGGACAGGTCAAGCTCATGAGCAGCTACAGCTGAGCCCATCGCTACGGCAACAGCAGCTGATGCGGCAACTCGTCCCTGTCGGTCTCGAGGCTCTAGACGTTCAGGGGGCAGAACCAGGAAGTCTGGAGCAGCCACAGGATGCACGTATTCACTAGGAAACACTCCAGACTTTCCATACACAGCCCCGAACCGCCAGCCTGTCGGAGCACACACGATCAAAAAACTAATCCACAATCATTCTGAGGTTTATACATTCATTATACTGTATATATAATGTTGTGTTTTGTCTCATCCAACAAATATTAGATATTAGAAACATATCTATTTAATTAATGAAATAATACACTGCTTGAAAATTAACAAAAATGCAGTGAGTAAAGAACACTACAAAGCATCAAGCACACTGCCACACCCACCAAACTCAGGGGTGTCCCTCTTGAGCTCCTCCAGAAGCATGACCTTCTTCCTTACGATGCAGCCGTAATGTTTGCCTAAACACACAAACACACAGTGATGGGGATGGTATGAACCAGATACACTGTAAATGGTTCACAGAAGCAGAAATCTCAGATATCACAGTGAAACTCCAGTGTCTCTCATGACTTTGTGTCATCTGTGTCTCACCGGTCTCCAGGCCGTCCATGTGCTGCAGTCTGATGATGTCCCCTTTGTGGAAGCTGAGCTGAGTCCTGTTCTCGGTGATGTAATTCCTAACCGCCACCACGTACTCAGAGTCCTGACAAAGATGACACACACTGACACTGACATCAACTGTCCTCAGCTTAGTTTAACTCTGACTTGTTCCTAGTTTAATCCTGGCTCAAGAGGAAACCAAACAGAGGGCGAAAAAACCACAGTAAAAATACTGGGCTGTGAAAGTAATTTTGAAATGTTTTAGCATGTAACTCTGGATACAGCTCTCCAAAATCTGTGAAAATATACCGTCTCATGCCATCAGGACTATTTTTGATTTAAGATATTATCTTCTTAACTCTTTCAAGTATAATATAATTACAAAGTTGAAAACAATTTTTTTTTCTGAAGAATACACATGAAGGAAACACTGTATGATATCCGGGGGAGCTGATACATCAATGATTGTAAAGGACCCCCCTTTATAGTATAGGAGGAATAAGCATAGTCAGGTTGAAGTGCTGTTCAGACTATGTGAGTTGCTATCTTTTAAAGCAGCCTTCATGCAATAAGACTTTAAGCCTGATTTGGCAGTCACTAGTTGGAGGCAAATCAGTGCTGAGATGGAGGTAACCAGTCAGCACTTAGTCATTATGTGTGAACATCTCAACGATGCATCAGCATCACTTACCAATACCCATCTCGCATGCTAAATATATGGAAGTGTCAAGTGACTTCGCACTCAAGCTACGGCCAATGAGAGATCAAAGCTTTGGATGACGTCACCAGAAGGAAGAGAAACAAAAAAAGCGCTCAGAGAAACCTAAAGGGGAGCCTGTACAGCAAGGAGGACATACTATAATATTTAACAAGGCAACACACCATATCACCATATGAGCAGGGAGATGTTTTTTCTTTACAAAACAAAATTAATCTTTCCTTTTTGTTTGTGTTCAGAACAAATTCTGGCACAAACAGCTGGGAATGCTCATTTTTCCCTCCTTCCATTCTCAAATAAATAATTCCTCTTTTGCAAGTAGTTATGCACCAATTTACCACATGTGTTTGGCTGACAAAACTCGGCTTGGAGACCAGTCGGGTGACCAAGTAGCTTTTAAATCATGCACTGTAGGATTTCTCCATCACCCATCAGTCACAGAGTGTGAACACCTGCAAGACTTTAAGACTCCAGATTTTCATGCTTTCACACTACACCACTATAAACATCAGCCGACCCCTGTGCCATTCAGACTGCATGACCTTGTCTCTTGCAACTAAACAAGAAATTAGTATTTTGCTGCTCTGCAGGGTTTAAAATATTGTAAATTTTACTTTGAAATTTAATTGAAACGATGCATGAAAGGGTTAAGATATAGCTTGCAATGCAGGCCAGTGAATGTTTTACAGCGTCTTTACTAACTAAATTTAGCCACAAATATACTGTATTTGTGCCTCTAAAAAAGTTTCAGAAAAGCAGACATGTTGGATATTGCTCAAAAATACAGTTCCTAAAAGAAATCAGTGGCACTGTGGAACTGCAACAGCATCATCTACATCAACTTTTCCTTTTTTTTAACATCAAATACATTAAAAAAAAACATATATGTTAACATCATTCTCACTTTTCAACCAATCACACATGCTTTAAGAGTCAAATAGTGACAAAACCCCTCTCACCTTCTTGAGCTCTGTGAGGAAGTAGTCGATCATATGCTTGACCTGTGGAGCCTTTGCAGAGAACAGGATCAGCTTCTCGTTGGTCAAGTTGAACTCCAGCATGTTCTTGGATGGGATAGACACAAACAGGATGTCCGAGTAGCTGCACAGGAAGTCATATGCCAACCAGAAAGTCAACTTGCAACCAAAGTTCACAGCAGTCAGACAGCAGAGAGGGAACAGGTCTTCCCTCTTAAATAAAGCCAGTATAGTGTTTACATCTATTTTATGCATTTCCTTTAAAGCTGTTTATATTATTATTTAATATCAGCACATAAATATTCTCCATGAAGTTCACCTGTAAGGCCTCAACACTCTGAAGTAGTCTGAAGCTGAAGAGCTGCTCTTCACCAGCTTCAGCAGTTTGATGCCTATATGAGACACAGACAACACCTGCACTCCTGTTCCCACACTGCCCTGAAAATACACACAGATACACACACACGCACACACACACACACACACACACACACACACAGACACACACACACGCACACACACAACAATCTAAATACTCATGAAATGAAATCAGAAGCTTCTAAAGGCCAAGAGTAAGAGGAAGACCATCCTCTATGAATTATAAGAAGAGTGTGGGTGACCACTCTTTCATGTACACTTAGATTATTTGACATTTTCAAAGAAAGTCATTACAACTCACAGATGCTGGGAAAAGACGGGAGAAGTAGATCTCCCAGGAGTCTCTGGCCATGGTGACCACTTTCTTTTTCACATTCTCATCATGTGTTCCTGATGTTTGATCCACATTATTCTCCGCTGTCAAAGAAACAAACAACTTAATTCCATTCATCACATCCTACATGAAAAGTGAGATTTATACATAAATAAAAACATGTATACCACTTTTCTTCTCACCTACCAAATAGGGCTTTCATCTTCTGTCTCTCCTCCTGGGTGATTCGGATGCAAGCCTCAGAGAAGGTGTCATGCAAAATCTAAAAAAAAAAAACCAACAAAAGTCGGTTCATTTGGGAATTTTATTTTGCTATAGGGAAACTTTTGGAAGGAAGTGCTTCTGAGGTAAATGAGTGTTAATAATAAAACTAAAGCTAAAGTCATGAAGTCCAAGTGTATTCGTGGTAAATAGTGTACGCATGGATTGTAAAAGGATTTGTCTTCAACACTGTTGTACACTGCATGTGCAAAAAGTGCACCAATGTAAGAAAAGCATGTCTCGACTCAAAACTGAAAATAATTTGGAGATATGTAATCTATGGTGAAAATATAAGTTAACGATTTAAAGAATCAGAAGAAATCCCTGTGCAGCTGGGACCAGATTGAAGCCACTATTTAATGAGCATGCTTGTTTTGCCCTCTCATTGCATTGGAGGACCCAAAAGACCCAAAATGCTGCTACCTTTTCTTGGCCTGAGCTAATTTAAGACAAACTGGGAGGATGTAAAACAATGATCTGGGGTTTGGTTTAAAAAAAATTCAAAGAAAAAAAAGGGAGATAGAGAGAGATGGTTTTCTAGCTTGTGAGCCACGATTCTATCAGGTTAAATAGAAGAAGGATCATTCAGCTTGTTATCAGCAGTCAGCCATGTCACATGCATTTGTTCACAAAAACTGGTTAACTTGCACATCTGTAAAGTGTTGAGTATCATAGGTTCTGTAGCAACATATGGAGCCACTTGGGTCAAGTTTTCTCAGGGAAGGCTTTGCTTTTTTTTCCCAGCAAGACAATGCCAGAGGAGCCATGCCATGAGGAGCAGATGAAATTCAATCAAAGTAAAGTGAGAAGAAATTTCATTTCCTAAAAAAAAAAAAAGGCATTTGATCTCCTTGGCTCCTCAGTTCTCGTGTGTGGAATATTGGTAAACATTCATTATCTGAAAATATCCAAATTCAAAATGAACGTAACATTTTCAAAAACAATCCCGTTTCTGAGTTGCTTATCTCTGTGCTCTTTTGAATTAAATATAAGGCTACATGACTTCAAAATAATTAAAACCTACTTTTATTTACAAATTACACAGCATGCAAAGTTTTTTTAGAAACTAGTTTGCGGCACTTGAAATGAAAAAATTCATTTCCCCCTGATTGTTAGAGATATAAGGCTTCTCACATGATGAAAAACTATAAAAAGAAATTTATTAAGACATCAAATATAATAATAATAATTTGAGAAAGAGTAAATAGATAACCACGTCAATAACTACGGATCTCTTTAACCAACCTGTCTGAAGATCAGGTCCAGGATTAGAGGATTGTTTACGGTCTCTTTAGGGTAGAAAACCTGCACAGATAAAGATGCATAAAATTAGTGACTGAAAAAATAAGACATTAATACTTTGAATGTTTAACTGCTGCTGACAGCAGTGCAATCTAAGATATTGTTACAGTGAAATAAAATTGAGATGGAACTCACCTCTTTCCTCATGTAGAGTTTCCATGGGACGTTTGAATAGGTGTAATATTCATCACTAGTTCTGCTGTGGAGTTGAGTCTGAATGATCTCCTCATCTACTTGTAAATCTCTGGAGACTGAGGACACATAAGGTGTCTTAGTGATAGAAATGCAGTGCCTTTAAAAAGTATTTATTAACTTTGGGGTTTTGGGTCCCATTTTGTTATGTTGCAAACTTTTATTATTATTATTATTATTATTATTATTATTATTATTATTATTATTATTATTATTATT
>JAOWBL010016827.1:0-36027 GCA_028564865.1 Zenarchopterus dispar | reverse complement strand
TATATATATATATATATATATATATATATATGTATATACTCTTACAATTGTCTCACATGTGAAATGTAGCTATAAAGATGAAAGCTGTTTTGTGAACCAGGATGTAAATATGTTTATTTTTGCAGCAAAGTTGGACATTTTAATATGGAAGTCAAAGGGGACTGACTGGATTTTGGAACCAGCCTTCAGTGATGAACTGTGCTTTCCAAAATCTAAGCTACAAGGTGCTGATGTGTGGACTTATGTATCAGCATCAACAAATTAGGAGTGCGCATGAACCGTGACACATAGTATTAACAGTTAAACTAACCCATATGACTGTATATGCTCAGTGCACAATGTGTTATGTATAAATGGCAACCTTTAATCTGTTGTAAACAAAAATTGTTACAGTCCTATAATTTAAAGCCAGACACAAGTATGGAAACTCCTCTAGACTAGAGGAAGTGTTGTGACATTTGTCTGGCGGATGCTTTCATGAAATTCATCTAACCACCTAATCAGAGTCCAAACAGCTGGAGAAACAAGTAAATTAGCTGGTGATCACGTTTAAGAGACCCAGAGTAAAGGAATTTGTGATTATAAGAGTAAAAAGCCAGCTGTTAAATATTCTCACACATTCAGGCTACTCCCCTGTAATGTGTGTGGGAGGTACGTGTGCACATGTGTTCCCATTATTAATCTGTATGACAATAAATCGTATTCACATTGGACACTAAAATTAACCAGGCAATGCCAAGATGAGAACTAAATTATGTGACAAAAGTAAATTTGATTTATGGTAATTATGTTGCAGTCAGGGAGCCGGGACTGCAATGTGCATGCAGACTAATTCACCTGCCAACAAACTCATACATACAAATGAAGCTATCTTAAAAATATAAGAGATTTATGCACCACTGTAACAGATAAGGTAAAATTGCAAACACAGACGCTTGAGGCCAATTATGTGCATTAAATGCATGTATATGCACACACAGTACACTGCATTTTTGCAAAAACCATAACATCAATTATGAGTTAAAATTACCAATAACTTAACCTGATTCTTTGAAAGAAATATATGAGGTCTTTAGCTGTGTAATTACGATTTAATGGTTTCATGAATTACTTTGTATATGAACTTCTGTATGATGTACACAACAGTCATAAATCTCCAGCACGATCATGAAGATTCATGAAAAACAGCTGAGGAATCGGTACAAAGTGTGTGTGTTTAAGAGTAATGAGAATTTCCCAACTTGAATGTCACTTTCAAAACTAACCAAATGCCTAAAAGTATGAAACTAAAATAAACTGAGGCGTGCAAATTATGTTAGCACGCAAACAAACACAAACACACACACACACACAAGATAAGCAACCTGCATCAAGAGACCCATATAGTGGTGCACTTTAATCAGAGTTCATTTTATTTCCTCTCCTCTTTTCTTTTATCACTGGCTTGATTCTTATTCATCTTCATGAGAAAGCAGAGGAAGAGGAGCCAGCTTCCCTAATGGCGCACTGATTTACATGATGAGTGTTTCGCCCCATACAACAGGAAAAAGGGAACCTGGAAAAGACACACAAAGGTACCTTCACACTTTTTCTCTAACACACACATACCCAGGATTGTAATTTGTTTTCATATTATTAAGACAAAGAATCAGAGACAAATATACGCACACCCATGCCCAAACATGAACATAAAGAGAGCAAACAAGTCAGGTCCTGGAATAAACACAAGTTAGCACTCACACCCTGTGCTGCTTGTTTAGTGTGTAACTCAATTTGAAATGCAAACACCTCTGTGCGCTCAGGGGCGTGCAGCAGCAGGCCGGCATCATCGGCTCACTTCCTCATAATTTAACACCACTCTTTCAACATAGTGCAGCTGAGCAGTGGCCCCATATTTTACATACAGTGAATAAAATTAATTGGAAATTTCTGGGCCCATCTCATTTGCACGCTGGACTTGCTTTGAATTGTAGATAAAGAAAAGGAAGAGGAGGAGGTGGTTGTAATGAGCTGCAGCGTAACTGTATTCATCTTTCTGTTCCCAACTATCTGAGATGGATGCACGTCAGGATTTGTGCTGTACACGAATGACAATGACCTGTAGCTCCATCATTAAAATCCATCATCAGTACAAGATGATACAAGGTGGCAGATTTGAAAAAAGGGGTGATCATGACAGGAATGATGCATAAATGTTGAACATTACACATAAAATGCAGCGTGCAGACTCATGTTTAATTGTGGGTAAACACTATTACATGCATGAATGTTTGCTTGGCAGACACGTGTGTATAAGGGAAGGTTTAGCAGCTTACAAAGAAAAAAACAACACCGTACAACATGTGAATAATTCCTAAAATGTGTGTTACTAAGTACTGCCTATAACCACCTTGCAGTAAAACTGTTCATCCAATTTATTAAAAGAGCTTGGAGGGGGAATTGGTGATTAGGCCAATGGAATTTCGATTAAACTGAGTGAAGGAGTTCTGCAGGACTGACAACCGCACATTTATGTGTGCTGGCTGTTGACAAAAACAGGTGGAACTCACGGCAAAAGCTCCAATTAAAATCAAAATCAAGCTGCCTGCTTGTAATTGCTTTTCCACCTGCACGTGTGTGTCTGTATGTGAGTGAAGCTGGTGCTATATTTCATGACACCTAAATATCAAAGGTTGCTTTAGCAATTAGACACATTACCCACATTTCCTCTTTTAATCGAATTTGTTATAATTTCGAGAGATCTTTATGGCTGCATAAAAACACTAAGGATAAACCCTCAGCTTGCCTCTGTGAGTGTGTGCGTCACAGGGCAGCACGTCTTATTTCTCCAGTGGATGCCAGAACACTTTGTGTTGCAGCTGAGATTAGACTGAACACCCAGACCCATCAATATCCATGACTCCAGTATTGCTCACAAACACACACGCACACACACATAAACACAGTGAGCGGAACGGAACTGACACTCGCTCACTGGTGAATGGCCGCTCTGATGGACTGAGGCTATTTAGACCCACACACACTCACACACTCACACTCACACACTCAGCTGGTGATAGAGTAAAGCCATTCCCTCTACTCACCTCATGCCCAGTAGCTGGCTCTCAGCCCAGGCTGGACTTGCCAATTGGCCCCCTTCACCAAAGCAGCCACACAAACTTTTTTTTTTTCAATAAGCTTAGTACAGTATGCACACACACTTTTACACGGATATACGGAGAGATTCACACAGTCGTATTGATCCCATTCTACCCCCACAACCCCATAGCTGCCTTTTCCCTGCAGTTCACACCTTTCATAAATTGGTTATTCCTTCAGAAATGTTGAGTCCTTTGTCATTGAACTCATCCTTGAGCGTATGGAGACACATTTCCTCTCTTCCCCACATCTATCATTTTTATTATCCTTATGAAACTATTCTTCAGGTTAGTGTTATACCTCTCATTGCTCGCACTTTATGGTCTTGCAGCTATTTTTTTTTTCCTTTAACAGTGGGAACAGTTAAAATAGTTTTCTTTTTTCATTACCTCGTTGGAGGAAAATATTACAAAGGGCAGAACATCCATTGTCTCTTGTAAACATAATTTGCGCTGTATACGTACTTGACTCATACAGAGCTTTATCCATTTCTGGGATACCGTTAAAGGTGACTGTTTGAGAACATATTCTTTCTTGTCTTAAAAATTGCCATGCAAAAATTAGAGTGTTTACTGTGAGATTTTTTTTAATCCTTTAAGAAAAGCATTTGAAAGTCATTTACAACTTGACCTCAAGTGAAAATGTACAGTTATAATTCTGTAAGGATTGGATGCATTGAATCTTTCAGCTGGCAGGGTGGTGGCTTGATGGTTAGTACTGTTGCATCACATAAGGAGTTTCTTGGTTTGATTCCTCAAAGGCTTTATTCTGTGTGGAGTTTGCATGTTCTCCCAGTGGTTTTCTCCAGCTTATTCCTGCAGACCAAAAACACAGATGTCGGGTTAACTGGTGGTCCTAAGTTACCTGTAGTAGTTAGTGTGAGCATTTGTGATTGTTAGCTTATATGTGACCCTGTGATGGATTGCCAATCTGTCCAGGTGTCTTTAGGTGTCCTGCCTTTCATCTAAAGACATGTGGGAAAGGCCACAGAGGATCCCTGTGTCCGTAAATAGGAGGAAGAAGGTATGGATAATCCATCGACGGATTCTAAAATATTTGAATAAATCACAGTGAATGATTCCAGAATTGTGTTCATTCTAACAGATGCTGTGTACAGCAGGCCCAGCTGCAATTAAAGCATTTTTCAAAACCACCCACAGGTGTTCCAGAAGTGTTAGCCAATTATACAGCCTGGGTCCAGTTTCCCTTTTATTTCTAAATTTTCCAACCCATTTATGTGACCATTTTCACAGAAGTGATCTGATTAAAGAGCCTTAGTCAGGACCCACAGCATGTTGTAGCTCAGAAAAAAATCACTGGTGAAACTTACTAATGATGTCCTCATTGGATCAGATAATACACTTGTGTCTATACTTATCCTTTTTCCATCTCACTGCAACATTTGATGCAACTGATCACAAGATTTTATTGCGAATAAAAGAACAAGATTAAATTAGTTTGAGACATACTCATTTGACAGATTCAAATTTTTTCACGTGTCTTTTTTATATGTTTTAAGTGTTTCTCATATTATCAGTTTGTCATTTGTTGCGTTTCAAATCCCTACCTAACACATACCATTTTAAAGGGTCAAAATGTTTTCACACTCATAATTTTGCTGAGCAAAGCTTCATGGTAGAGAGCTATAATTCATCCCTAGAAAGTAAGCTTTTAATATGTTTTAATATGTTTAATATGGCATACAAGTCAAATTCCATGTATTGTGATTATGTTGCACACACTTGATTTAGTCATCTTGCTCGCTGTCATGCTCCTCTTGGTCACAAATATGTGCATTCATTTGTGTAGCTTGTGTACACCCTACTCGCTAGGTTGTTCTTGTGTGTACTTAGTTTGGTCAGTGCTGATTGTGTGAACCACATTATTTTGGTCACACGTGTGGCGACCGCACTTGTGCATATGGGTGCCATGAGGGTCCAGAGCAAATAGTTATTTGGTTATAGTTGTATAATATTAGGGCATATAACATGTGTAAGACCCCAAACAGTTGCTATCTTGTCATTGTGGGTGAAGTGGTGAGATGTTCACTTGTCATGTTTTCTGTCAAAAGGAGGACAGAAGTCCATCTTAACCTCCACTTTGGGAGTAATGATTGACAAAAAGTCAAATCTTAGTGGTAAACTATGTAAAGATGCCAAAGAAGAAAGTTTGCAATCTTCATTTCCAGTAAGAGCATAATGACAGTTTCAAATGGGACAATAGCACTCATTCACACACCGTATATGGTAGAATACTGAGTATGTAGTGTGCTGTGTTAGACTGTACTCATGAAAGTACTCCATTTGTAAGCTGTCAGTGTCTGTGTATCTGTGTGAAAGTCAATGCATTTTCTGAATTATGAAAATTTACATAAGAATAAAGTACACCAAAAAAAAAGCAATGCTTTAAACATGGACATGTGACAACTGCAAATAATGGCATGTAGTGAGCTTCATAACAAAGTTCAGAGATTTCCTCAACCTTCTGCTTAGTAGTCAATTAAATCTTGAAGATATAATTATTTCACCTCTTCAAGATTTAATTGAAGTTATATCTTCCAGCTTAGCATAAAATACAATTCTGTTTTGTGAGATGTCTAAATAAGTAGTATAGATTATTTTTAAATTTAAGACAGGAACAGAATAATGTATTAATCCTGATGTATCTTTTTACGTGGAAAGAGGTTGTCTTTTGTCCACTTCTGTCTGTCCCATTGTCACCATCCTCATTTTATATTCCCACTTCTCGTTCCTGAGAGCCAGCATCATTTCCTGGGCCAGCATGAATCTCCAGCTCTGGAGGTGATCTTGCGCCTTCTAATCCAGTGTCTTCTTCTTCTCTATGTTTGATCTCATCACAACCTGGCTCCTCTCTTGGGTGCAGTGTCTCTAAGCTCCAGTGGTCCTACAGAAAAGAAAGATGAATAGCACTGGAAACAAGAATATTTGAGCATGCTGGCTGCCAGATGATTGATTGCAAACTTTTCTTCAGTGAATGTACAGATTTCGGGGCCACCTGTATTTGAAGAGACTAGACTGAGGTCAAGTCTCACTGAAGCTTTACACACTAATTAAACTGAAGTGGAAAGAAACATATTCATAATTAAACACATTTCCCTTGATAACCTGCTATGTTGAATATAAAGCAGCCTCTCACTAATGGAATTTCTATACTGGTAAACACGATGGCGATGATATACTAACCCAAACATACATAATGCGGTTAATCCAAAATAATGAAAAATGGCATAAAACTCTCAGACACACTCCATTGTACAGATTCAAGCTAAATATTCCATTATTGTATCGTATTACACATCTACTGTAGATGAACATGCATGTTTGATGTCGTTTCTGCATACTCACATTTAGGTTAAACTGAATTTATATGAATTAATTTTTGTCACTGTGTGTGTGTGTCAGTGCATGTCTGTGTGGGCCTAAGGCAAACTGAAGTTAAGTAACACTCAGCAGTCATGGCCGTAGGCTAACTTAACATGGCCCTCCTTTGACATAAGCATACAAACGATGATTTGACCCGTCACTGGGCTTCATGTTCATTTTGGTAACCCAGTGCTGCCACCTCTCTGCACACATCGTAATGGGAGGTTCAACATGCATCACAGTACAATCAAACAGTAAGCATTTAAGACCTCTATAGCTGAAAAACCTCTCTATACAAATTAATATTACCCTCAAACTTTTGTTACTTTCTGTGACATAGACTACAACAGCGGATTTGCTTGGGATCTGTTGTGCTGGCTTACCTGTCCGAAAAAAACAACCATTTCTCCAAGCAAGTAGCTAAGAGTCACAGTGCAGTCTGATGATGATGAGAGGAGGATTAGCTTATCGCCATGTGTGCATATCTCCAAGTGAGTCACGTGATCAACGTGTGGACAGAAACTGTGCAGTAGTTGTGGGAGTTCTTCAGTCATTCCTTCATCTGGCTTGAGACAGTAATGCTAAAAAACAAACAAGCAGATTCTTAGTCACTGTTCCAGCTGGTGTTTTAGTAAAAAATGCATAAAATGCATGTCAGTGAGACTGAAGTAAAGAGATGACAAAATTGTCTTTTTGATGTTTATTCCTTTCAAGGATGGACAGATCCCAAAAGGATGAAGCAGGCTACATTATGTAGAAATGGCGACCCGAGAGGGAAAGAGAGGGTTTTAAAAGAGAAGGTCGGAGATAGGACATGGGCTGAAGGGTGTTTTACTGAGACAGGCTGGTAACTAGCCTGACATAGCAAAAAAATGACATGCAGTTCTGGGAGAACAGGTCAGTCAGTAGGCCTCAGTAATAAAACATGAAGAATAAGAACAGAGAAATAAGACAAGATAAAAGTAAGAATAAATTTTCCCTTATCATTTCCCCATTTTGATTGGGCAAGATTGATGAAGTGGAAAATTTCCCTCTAGACATATAAAAACATGAATTTCTCAAAAACAGAAGAAGCTTGCTGGCT
Organism: Zenarchopterus dispar; assembly: GCA_028564865.1. Taxonomy (NCBI): domain Eukaryota; kingdom Metazoa; phylum Chordata; class Actinopteri; order Beloniformes; family Zenarchopteridae; genus Zenarchopterus; species Zenarchopterus dispar. The sequence continues at coordinate 28,422 of JAOWBL010016827.1, read as the reverse complement.
TTTTTTTTTTTTTTTCAATTACATGGCAGTAGACTGTTTTAACTATGGCATTTCTCATTAAAGTTTACCATTTTCTGTTTGCCAACTGTGAACTTTACACAAAAAAATAACACATCTGTTTATGTTGTTTCATTTATGGGTATATAATGCAAGAAGGTCTTCAACTCCTAATACACAATCGCTAATATGAGATTTTTGTGTCCAAAGCAAACAGTCATCCCTTTCACCAGATAAGAAGAATTAAAACAGAGGTTAAGTACTACGACATGAGGGAATATTCTTTTAAAAATGGGATTTTTAATACCTGTGTATCATTATAATCCAACTTTGTATATACAGTGTATAGTACATGAACACAAACATTGGGGGGAAAAGGTTAGATTTAAGCTTTATTATCAAGTAATGTTATGAACTGATAAAGCATTACTGCCAAGAAATGAACCTTTGATGATTAGAAACTCAGAGTACAAGCTCCCAGTTAATAGTTTGTTTTTTTTGGGGGGGGGGTTGTTATTTGTTTTCGTTGTTTCTAGTCCAAAGAAAAACCCTGCTCTAATAAAAAAATACAGAGAAGCTAGCAGTAGTGTAACTAATGTGGGGCTTGACACAAACTATTCACCGCATCCCTGTAGAGGGACAGCCGTGCCTGAATGGAGAAGTCCTGTGTCAGAGCACACAAAACTGTAAACTGTGCAATCATATTAGTCATCCATCCAATTCAAAAGCGTGCTTCAAACTTGCCCAAGGACAGGATTTCTGCCAGAGCACTGAGCTTGCCCAACTTCTTCAACTCTGCTACCTTATATACATAAATCTCCATGAATTAAACCGGAAGCCAAATGAGATGTAGCCATCTGAATTCATCCCCACTTATAAACTGTGACAGAGAGCTGAGCTCTGAATATTGTGGCAATAATACCCAAGAGGATGTTTTTTGTTTTTTTAACTTCAATTATTAACAGACAATGATGCAGCTATGCTTCACAGCAATGGTGCATTTTGAGTCTCCATAATCTGAGTCAAAAGTCAAAAGGTCCCTCTGAGGTACCAGAAACTTTGATACCAATCTTCAAAGATTATTCTTCTAATTTTGAGGTCATTTACCAACTTGTGCTTTTTTGTTTTAAATTAGGGTATGCATAAAGGAAAATAATACTTCTTTCACTTATTTAAATGACATCCATTATTTTAAGGATACAAGAGTCTTTTCTTCAAATGAATCAAGACAGATTTTCAGAATGATCCACTGTATGGACTGTACTACAGCTCCCTGCTGAGGCTTCAGACAGAGAAGTCAGGGCTTTGTGATTACAGTGTTTGTCCCTGTCCCTCCCTTTGGCTCTACAGTCTCATCATTTTCACTTTCATTGTCACTCTCTGTCCTCTCTTAACACATACAAATGCAAATGTGAAATGAGGATTGCAGCTTGAGTGGGATTTAGTCACAAAAACTCACCTCAATGCCCCATGTCTTGATTGCTCCTTTTCTATCAGCTGTGATTAAATATTTCCCACAGGGGCTGACAGCCATGACAATAGACCCCAGGTCCCTGTTGTGGGCCATGAACTGTCCCACCAGACGACTCTGGTGGATGCTCCAGAGCCTGACCAGACCCAAACCACCACAGGACACCAAATCTGCACCACCTGATGAGAATACAGAAATTTTGTAATTTTTGCTCATGGAGCTCACTATCGCCTAAGGAAAAAGGCTATCAGGGTGACACCTGGATGATTTTTAAAGAGTGTTGGGGGGGGGGTTTTGTTTTGTTTTGTTTTTGTTTCTTTTGTCAGTCAGCCTATACTCTTGTCCTTTTGTGCACAACAAATACCACTTATGTTCATACTTCACACAAAATATCTGGGGTTGTTAATTATATAAGCTGTTAAGGTTAATATCGTTAGGTTAATAGTAGAGGACAAATTTCAGTGTGTCATGAAATATATACTGATAAATAAAGATTATTATAACGATGTGGATACTGAACATACTCTATTTAATTCAATCAGAAAGCCAATGATGCAGAACTATGAGAAAAGTGCCCTATTCTTTTCCCTTTCAACTCACACATACAGCAGCCACGAAGTCATGGAATAATTAACGTGATTTGGGTGTATTGACTAAACCAATATTTCCCATTTAGGCTGCTTGAATGAATTCATCTTTGGATTTTTCAAGTCTTCTGAAATAATTTTAAAGTAACCAAACTTGTTACTTATCTATGAAAAATCTCTTTCAAACGTCATCTTCAGACACCCCCACCATGGGAATATTGGAAACAATTTCTTTATATTCTGCCATTCATCATTGATACAATATTACAAACAGTTATTAAATATTTAAATTTGCCTACACATTCAGTTGCTCTGCATTTTTATCTGAATGTGCTCATCTGAATTTCACTAATATGTTCAGTTCTAGCAAAATACAATAATTAGGTCACTTCTGCTACACAGTGCCATGGTGAATCACGGTATCAGCGCTCCACTGGTGATGGCTTTTTGTAGTTGAAGTAACTCCAAGTTAACATAGTCAGAGTTGACTGAACCGACTCTGAACACCTTTCTTGAAACCAAAAACTCAGAGTTTGTTGACTCAGAGTTAGTTGTTTGATTCAGTTTGTTGAACCTTCCTTGTAAAATAGGCCCCTGGCCTCATCTGTTTGTGTTTGTTTCCTGGTCCTGCTGCCAGTTTCCCTCTGTAAATAAGGAGTTTTCCTTTCCACTGTCACCAAATGCATGTGATGTGTGATTGAAACTGGATCATTTTTACTCACCTGCTTTCAGCTTGTTACTATCTGTGCACAGTGCCTTGAGATGACCTTTGATGTAAAATTGACTACATAAATACATTGAATTTTGAAATGCCTCAACTATTGGATATTCAGCTATTTTTAAGTTGAATCCTAAAAATATTCAAAAATCTTGATGATTTATTGACTAACTGACACATTGACACTCACACTGGCCAACTGCTCTTTACAAAACTATATCAACTAATCATTTTTCACAGTCAGTCAGAGCTGCAGGCTCACTGGAGCCAGAATGTTAGGTTCTTTTTTTTTTTCTTTTAAAGTATCGATTTATTTATTTAAGTGTCTTCACCAAGCACCTGAACAGCTGCAGTGTGAAGAGGAAGCTACTTTAAAAAGAGCAAAAAATCAAGATTGCTGTCGAGTAGATAAAGACATTTTTATATAATCACAGTCAGAGACCTACACTTCAAGCATGGGATTCTGCATAGAAAAGTGGATAATGACAGGAAAACTTGGTACAAACTATCACATATAATGTAGAAATATATGATGCAGTTCAGTATCATACATCTATTCATGAGTGGCCCTTTGTCACATCTTCTACCTCTTTAAGGTATGGTACTAAACCTTAGTGCCATTTCAGTGGTGCTGCTTTAGTTTTTCTTTTTTCACCATTACGGACACATAGTAGGCATGTTATTGTGCTCTTATGTGTAAATGAATGCATGTAATTCACTTGAACTTTTATAAAAACACCCTCTAAGCTAAAAAGGGAGTGCACAGCTGATTTGTAGTTTTCAATATTGTACCTGTAGCTGCGGTGATAGCAGTGCGTCCTGGTATAAAAAACAGTCTGGTGATAGCCACATTTTTCTCTGAGTCCATTTAAAATTAATTCAAGAGTCCAGGGAATGTGAGTGGGGGAAAGTATTGAAGGAGAGATCATATCAAAAGCAGAAGGACAAGACAAGTTTCAGAATTCACAATAGAAACAATGAATATTTAACTTAAAAGATTAAGAACTATATGATTTCAGATTTTTGTTATTTATTTATTTTTTTGTCAAAGACCTGGCTGCCTGCTAGAGTCTTCATATTCAGTATGTCGTAGTTTCTTTAACGCTTTCTCTGTTTGGCTGTTCCAGACGATGATATCACCATCACAGCTTCCTGTAAACATCAGAAATGAAACATTTAAAGGCAATAATTCAGAAGAAATTATCATAATATTGATCTTTGCTTTGTTTCAATCTGTTTTATGCAGAAAATATTACTGCGAATGAGGTACAATTTTTAATATTTGCTGATTCCCCTCACAGCCAATAAAAGGCCATATCATAATTTCTAATAAAGCAAATTACTTTTTTTTCAACACACTACCATGTCACTACTGACCATGCAAGCCAGCCACTCAAACTTTGACATCCGTCCTCAACTTCTATCTGTTCCATCACTATTTTCAAATACTCTACATTATATAAGCATGATGGAGCTGTACATGTCTACGTGTGCTGATCAAGTAATACAAGAATCTCATCATGTGCTTCAGCAGTCGAACCGCAAGAGTTAATGACATGTGAGGCTTGCATCGGCTAAGGGAGGAGAGTGTGTGAGAGTGGGAGGAGGTGTAAAGCATGGGAGAGTTGGCAGCCTGGATTATTCATGTGGCCCAAATCCAGCATCTGTAGTCGTGTTTTTCATTACCCCAAGATTTGCACAAAACCCAATTATTGAAAAGAAAACCTGTAATGGAAACAGCTCTAATTTGAAAGACAAACTCTCAAATATCGTAACAATGTTTTATGCTTTCTTGAGGTGGTTTTTCAGGCACTTCAATAATCCAGTTTATTGCAAAAGTGTAATGAAAACATTTTTTGTGCATTTGCACATTTCTGGCAGTGTTAAATGTTATATAGTTGGTCAACCAGAAGTCATCAAAATCTAGTTTACAGCTGTTTCTGGCCTCCTTAATAAGATGTTGTTGTATTATAACACTACTTAATCATTATGTATTACTTTATTAAGGGCTTTGCCTCTGAATAATCATTTGAATGATCATTCACTGCCTTCATCCTTTGACTATTTTCTCATCAGTAGTAGTAGCAATCTCGAAAATTTTTCAAAGACTAAAGAAGTTTTTGTCCATCTTCTTTAAAGTTGAGATTTTCTTTTTCGTAGTTTTGAAGAGAAGTCTCGCAGGATGAGATATGGTGAGAGAACGAGGAGAGTTAAGTCTCATAATAAGAAAAACACTATTCCATGGAAAAACAAACCCCTTGCAGTGGTATCTTTATAGCAAACTCAGAGTTTTACTTTTGTTTTGTTAAAAAGTGTAATAAAAAAGCAACTTATGATACTTGTAGGAACTTATCAGGTCTTCCTAGCAAATACATACACAGGATTATACTACAGGCAAGTATTTGTCTTTATTCATATTTGTAAGACATATACCGTATTTTTCGGACTATAAGTCTCACGTTTTCATGGTTTGGCTGGTCCTGGGACTTATACTCAGGTGCGACTTATATATTAAAAAACTGTATATAATTTCAAATGTTCGTTATTTTCACACTGACAGCCGCAAGAGGGCGCTCTAAGCTTGTGTGCCAGTATCTGCTACTATTTTTACTCCCGTACAACTGAAAATTTAAAATTTAAATTCGACTTATAAAGACAACTGAGAAAGACTGAACACAAATTCCCCCAAAAAGGAAATCATATTCTGCAGATTACAAGCTGGAAGTCGTGAAATATGCAGCCGAAAATGGTAATCGAGCAGCCGGAAGAAAGCCTGAAGAGAGCGAGAAAATTCTGAGGCGAAAAGCGGAGGATGAAGAAAACAACAATAACAAAAAAGCTAATCACAGTTTGAAAGCTAAATGGCCATGGCTGGAAGAACAAGTTAACAAATGGGTGCTTGAAGACCTTGCTCGTCAACAGTGCAGTTAAGTCTCCACGCCCCGGTAGTTGCCATGGCAATGACTATAAAGAGTTTGTGGGAGGACCTCCCTGGTATTACCACTTCATGCAACGCAACCGTCTCTCTATCACAGCACGGATAACAATGTCCCAAAAAGTGCGACTTATAGTCCAGTGCAGCTTATATATTTTTTTTTTCTTTTTCATTATGCATTTTTTAGCTGGTGCGACTTATGGTCTGGAAAATACTGAACTTCAAAAATAAAGGCCTGTATGTAACTTGATCCAGTGCTGCACTCTGCGAATTGATATTATTCATTGTGGTCTTGAATAAGTTCATGCTTTCTAAAAATTCTGACCAAATTTGGCCAGCATCAGAGAATGTCACCTTGTCAGATGATGTTAAAATCTTTAAATGAGGCGGCCAGACCAGGACAGGCACTTGTGGATGCTCTCCTCCAGCTGCACAGGCTGGGAGGTCTGTCTTCTGTCGTCATCAGTTCTTGTCACTCAGACATCTGTCACAGGCAGCTGAAGTTGCATTCAAATGCTCTCAAAGATGTGAAACTAATTACAAACACATTTGTGTGGATGCGTGAATCAAGGGTCACTTCTTTCTATACAAATAAGAAGGAACCTCACACCAACACAGTTCAACTAGTACTGTTATTTACTGAGAAAGTAAAAAATCACTGTTGTGGATGACATCAGGTAAAGAGATTCTTGGTTACAAGTCAGCTACAGTGAAAAAGATATCCTGGAAAAAGAAACTTTATTCAGGACACCCGTAAGCTTAATTTTTTTGTCCAAGGCATTTGGACCCATTGGTAAAGATTTGGCTATGACCCATTTGGCATGAATAAAGTATTTCAAGCGACTTTTACCTTGCTCTGTGTGCGCTTGTGACATACTGTAGCTATGGACAGGGATAATGATAAAGGATAGATATCTGCATCAACTCCAAAAGTTTAAGCTTTAAAATACAGATGACTTTTCCTCATCAACTTTGAAAAGTGCCTTGGTGCACTGAGCCATGGGGATTTACACCCCACTCTGCAAAAAGTAGCCGATTAACAATGAACAACAAAAAGGTTTCATTCTTTTTAAGCGATCTGAATTAAAGCAGCACAACCAAAGATATTGTGTTTTTACATGCCACAACTTATTTCCTTTTAAATCTGGTGTCTTACATAATCAGCATTTCAAATCAACCATCCATGGTTCAGTCAGAGATTTCTGCATTGTGTAATAGTGGCTTGTGCAACCTTGAGAGCTGACATCATCCCAAGTTGTTTATCAGATGCCATGTAGCTCACTATGGCCTTGTAATTTTTTTATTATTATTATTTTACATGGGATTGTAGTGTGAATATACAGTAGTGTAAAAGTTAGTACCCCCTCTTTTAACCCCTATGTATGAATGTGTAAGTATGTAATTATGTTCGTCTGATCATAGCAGGTCTGTGATCATTTAAACAACATGACTGTTTTTATTGTATCATTTATATAATACATGGGAAGCCAAAATAATTGAAAAAATAGGTGGGCAGTACTAAGTACCCTACAATTCATTCACGTGTAGATTCACCTTTAGCATCAACAACTTGTTTCCTGTTTGACTTTATCGGTCTGTCACACCAGTGTAGCTACATTTTTTGCTCACTCTTCTTCGTAACATTACTTTTCTTGGAGCTGTAACGTTGAGGTCTATGGATGTTCACTCATGCACATTTCTCCTCAGGTCCAACAACAGCATTTCAGTTGAGTTGAAGTCTGAACATTGGCCAGGGCATTCCAATATCCAGTCTTTTATTTTTCAACCAGCCACTCTGATAAAGATTTAACTGGTATGCTTGAAATTATTGTACTGTTGCATGACCCAATGTCAAAAAGCTTTAGCTGTTGGACTGATGGACTTATATTTGCCATGAGAATACTGTGGTATATGAAGAAGTTCACGGTTGAGTCATTGACTGCAAGGTGCACAAGTACTGTGGTTTCAAAACGAGGCCAAATCATCATCCCTCCACCACTGAGCTTGGCGGTATCATTGGGCATTGAGGGCAAACAACTGCACTTTGGTCTCATCTGTTCTTTGGATGATGTTGAAGAAGTTTTGTAGTATCTTCAGAGGCAATTTTGAGAACATCACTCATGCTTTCATGTTGTTTTTAGTTAGAGTATTTCTCCTGGCAAGCCCTCCAAACCAGCTGCACTTGTATAAGTCTTCTTCTAATTGCGCTGTCATTGATTAACATTTAACATGCTCAGTGAGATCTATAGCATCTGAGATGTAGCCTTTGAGGTTTTGTATTTCTCTGATAACTACCCCCAAGGCCAGGCCACAAGGTAAATTTGCTGGGGTTTCCAGCAGTTTTTCCCCAAATTCAAGATGTTGAATGTGTTCCATTTGTAAAAAGAAAAAAAAATCTTTCTCATAGTATATTGAACTTCAAATTGTTTTGAAAGGGTTTTGTAACTTATCAGATTGATGCAAGCAACACATCTGATGCTTCTCTTTCTTCAGCCAATGAAACATTTGATGTTAGGCTTCCAGCACTAGCTCACACACGAAGAACTGCTGTTTTGACCAATTCAATGTTAAGACCATCTTTTGCTGGAAGTGAAGAATATACAGTACATTCTGCATCCTACCAGTTAAAATACACTGCAGCAATGTCCAAACCTCACTTGGCCACTTTAATGTAGAAGCTACCCACTGAAGTCACACTTATCATGTTCATTTAAACTAGAACTGCTGAGGTGGTCTCATGGACAGTTAGCTTTTTTTTTTTTTTAAGTGAATAAGTTAATCTAAACAAAATCTACAGGTCTGTCACTCCCTGTCTTTTTTGTTTTTCTGAAGCTTCAAACATATTAAAACAAAATACACCAAGTTCGGAGCACATATTCTTCCAACTGCTAGAGTGGGCCTGTAGACAGCTGTCATTTACACTACAGGTGGTCCCCAACACAGAGTTACAGTTACATTAGTAATTGTCAGATTTCATTTTCATGGGATGTTTTTGTGGGTCAGCCAGCCCACTCCCCACACCCACTCCTCATTTTATCCATATATTGCATTGTATATCCTGATCTGGAGGGAAGAAAGAGAAGAAGCAAGATGATCACCATTACACAGCTCAGATATGGAAAGCTAGCAAGCACATGCACAAAGACAAATATAATGAAGAAAAAAAGACTGTTAACTGTAAAAAAAATAGTTTGCAACTTTTGCCAGAAATGAGCAAGAGGGAGTCTGATATACTTCAGTGATGAAGACTGGATTGATGAGAAAACCTCCAACTTTGCACTCAAACCCTTGCAGAAAAAAAAAAAACTACAAGTCTGCTTACACAGCTGTTAGACCTACAATGTCCACACAAGGTATGCAGGATTTCTACACAGACATTACTTTGTGAATACAAATTGATTTAGTAGCCTGAATATCTGAAATTAACGCCATGAATAAAGAATTATATGCCGTGGTTCTCAACAGTGTAACCAGAGGTTGCTGAAGAGGAGTGGCTTATGCCCACTTCAGCATGACATCTCTACAATAAAAAGAAACAAAAAGTAAGCAGTTATGAAAATAATAATAATCTTCCAAACCTGATAAACCTCAAAAGAACTGAGAGAAACAGTAGGTCTATCCATGAGCATGCACACACCATCTTCTGTGTGTGGTCTGTGTGTGTTTTGAATTTGTTATATTTTGTTGAATAAAAGTATGTTTTGAGAAGTGTGCTGGTGCCGTGAACATGTTTTACATTTCGTAAAACTTAATATTTTCTACTTCATGGCGTATCTGTAATAAATTTCAAGCCAAAAATGAAACAATTAGTTGTGGTTGGCTCAGTCCCCCCACCCCCACACCACAAACACACACACAGACAAAATATGAAGAAGCAAAAGCACAAAATTTTACACTTCAAGAACTGATTTCTGTGCCCTAACATTGCTATTATATCTAACAGTCTGTGGGGCAGCTACAGCCCTTGTAGGGGATCTTTGAAAGTTGCTAGTTTAAAAGGGGAATCAAATGAATATTTTTACTCACATCAAACTCTGTCCAGCTGCATCTAGTGCAGCACCAAGCTCCAATTCATGCAAATATTTTTCGTTTTTTTTTAGTTTTTCAATCTTCTTCATTTTAAGGTAATTTAAATAGCCCTCCCTTCCCTTGAAAGACAAATGCAGCCATTTAATTTCCTATTCCTTAAGTCAATATATTGGTGTGATTTTAAGAAGAGCCTTTAGACTGCTTTATAAATGTGTAAGAAGTCATCCAACCTAAACTCCATTTTCAGGCATCAACAACAACCAAACATGCACAAAAAAAAAAAAAAAAACATCAAAAGCCCCACTACAATCATTACACACAGTCAAAAATACAAAAGGATCACTAAAAGACAAGACTGGCTGTCCATCTTTCCATTGCATTAACATACATTTGAATACTCCCCACCAAAAAAACAACAAACTGTCATGATGCAAAAAAGCTGTTTATCAACATTCTGACTTATACAAAGACTGGGTACCATTGGATGTTTTTCATACTTTTACACAAAAATGTATAAGATTAAAAGAGGGAGTAGTAATATTTATGCATGGCTGAACAGACAAGGCATCAACTGCTCATAAAAATAAGAAATTGTTGTCAAATTCATCAAAGTTCTGTATTAGCAATTCCTGTGGTGATACAATTTTGTCCCTCAATCAAAGTTCAGATGAGTTTGTGTTTGGTCTCTTGGAAGTTATTCAGCCACAGAGGATTAAGGGATCCAAGGAAAGAAGGAAGAGCCAAAAGTAAGGTACACACATCAAACTAGGAGGAGGTACACAGGGCCCCTGTGTACATGTAGCGTGCTGTGTATGTGTGTGAGAGAGACTGTCTGTGTGTGAGAAGTCAAGCGGAACCTTGTGAAGACTGAATATGAATGAGGAGACTTCAGTCCCACGTCAACCAAATGTTCTTGCTGTAACTTGAGGCTAACAGATGCATGGATACACATGATACATTAAAAAAATAAAAAATACACATACCCACACATAGTCTTCCAGAGCATGAGGGAGTCCAAACAGAACTTTAAATTGACTTTTGTCACTGGTGGCCTTTATGCCACCACTGCTTTCACTTGGCTGCATTAACTCAAAACTTGATGCCACACTTGCTTTAATGTGAAAGGATTGCTCACTGCAACACGAATGAAGCATGCTGCCAAGTTCTGCTAATGTGCTAATCACTTTAAGATGGTGTGCAAAGGCTTACGGTATTTGTGAGGAAAGAAGCTCCAAATACAGTTAATGTGGGAAAAAAAAAAAGTTCACTTTAAAGAGTGATTAGTAAAGAAGATATGAATACAGATGGTAATTGGTGAATGAATTTGATCCTTTAATCCTTTGTCTTTGTAAACTGAATTGGATGGAATCCCAGTGTACTTTATTAAAATGAAGTTGCTGTGTATAAGATGACAAAGAAAACTAAATCAATCAAAATTAAAATATAAATCACGTGGCAACCTGTGAGATATGTAGCAAAGAGAGAAACATAGTTTAGTGTTTGTAGCCTGGCAGCCGGCAAGCTGATGAAGTCACCTGCAGTGTTGACCGGTGACACAGGTGAACTTCCATGCTGTCAGGTTTCAAAGAGCTGCAATAGTTCTAACTGACAACCAAAAAGAAGCTGCAGATAAACAAACACCTGAAAATATACAAACATACGTATAATTCTGTCTATTTTAGCAAACCCCAGTTTATAGTGGAGCAGCACAAACACACAGGGACACAGATGTAGCTGGCAGAAAGTAGCATTTCTTCTTCCTCCCACTGAGAGAATTCTAGTAAAAATAATTTCAATTGGGAATATGAATAAAACTGGAAGTGGAGAGTGCAGCAGTGGCTTGTGTGTGTATGTTTGCAATTTCCTTACCTTCTTAGGACCTCTTTTGATATAATCGCTAACCTTGGTTGGACAAATAGTCAATCTAGGGACCAAAGTCCAGAAAGCTCAGTCCTAATGAGACATATTTTTCTAAACTGGTTATAGTTAAGGTTAAGATTTGGGTTAGGCTGTACAAAATGAATGGAAGTCAATGCAATGTCCTAATAACAGTAAGTGTGTCAACTTATGTGTGTGTTGAGAAATAAATGCCCCATCAGCTAAACCATGCTGATAAGGTTAAAAAAAAAAAAATCTGAGGTGAAAGAACAATGCCATTGAGAAGCACTTCCTTTTTCGCCCCTCAGTACTTATCACTTGGACCTATCTGTCGTGGGAAGCCGTAGAAGGTTCAGGCTCTGCTTGCACCGTCTGGTGAAATCAATATGAACTTTCAATATGTGAGCCACAGTAATACAACTTCACACACAGTGGAGCATACTGCACTGGGATAAATTGAGTGCTTGAGTGTTTGTGGCTTGATGTTAACAGAAGCTGAACAGTGACTGGAAGATTGCCAGTTAAATCTGGGAGGCAGAAATGTCCAAGAACACGATGAGTGCCAAGAGGCCTTCCTGACATCTCACAATACACTGTCTTCACAGGATAAACAACTGGAACGAACCCACTAACTTTACAGATATTTTGTTCGGATGAAAACTTTTTTCAGAGAATGAGCAAGACATCGGTTTCTGTGTTAATGGTGGTTGACAGCCTTGAATTTAACATTGTGATGTTTTTGCAGATGCCATCAATTGCCACAGTCAACAAGACCCAAAGAATAGGGAAAAAAAACCCACTTAGAATAGAGACCATTTTAGGAGATGTGTTGCAGTGTTTACTAGAAGTAAAATCAGAAACAGAGTTATTGGAAAAGAAGAGCTCACTTTGCCCAGCGTTCCATCCATCCATTTTTTACATCTACTTAGTCCTATACAGGGTCATGGGGGTCTGCTGGAGCCTATCCCAGCTCATTACAAGAGAAAGGCAGGGGTACACCCTGGACAGGTCACCAGTCTACAAACAACCATGCACACACAAACACTTACACTTGTTTTTCTGTAATTCAGGGCTTCTTTGTCCTTGATTCCCATGCCTGGTTTAGAGAGACTGAAGCCCCATCGCTGTCTTGTAAATATTCTCCGTGTGTGCATAGAAATAAACACAAGATTAACACAAAAGTCTATTAGTCTATCACTTTTCAATTAAGGTACAAATGATCCTGGGCAGAAGAAGAAGTAAGAAAGTTTCTCCTTCAACAGAGGAGTATCTGGAGATAAATCCACACAAGCATGAGGACAATGTGTAAACTCCACATAAAAAGACTCCTGTTTGGGGGCTTTAATAAGCACCAGCATGACTTTAGGATTTTTCCCTGATTTCCAAAGTGTGACTCATTTTCACTTCATGTTTTGTGCACTGATCAGTTCCCTGGTTCTTGGGACTGGAAGCCTGGATTACTTTGTACTCTAGACAATTTCTCTACACTTGGGTTTTGATCATTGCACAAATGCACACAAAAAGAGGGAGACGGATTAGAAGTTAAACTCCAAAAATACAAGCAAATGAAAGGAAAGTGTAAGAAAAGGCATGTCATTTTAATTAGACATGTTATTTTGCTCTTGTTTAATGGATGCTGTACTACCTGCAAAACTGTATTTTTCATCTCCTATTGTCTTTATTTGCATATATTGACACACACATACACATCTTGACCTTTCCACTTTAGGTCCCTTTAATACAGATTTAATTAAGAACCCTAAAATGTGCAAATAAACAGGTTTTTGCATTTGTAGGTTTTGATGAGTTCAGTGACAGCACGCAGCGATAGTTGGTTAAAAATGTCAATTTTCCTTTAAAGTTCTTCAATAAACGCGGGGTATGCATACTTAAACACACACATACCTGTGACAAGCATGTGTGGAGGCTGGAACGCAGCACAGAGGACACGGCCATGATGCTGAACACCCCCTTTCCAGTGAGATGGCTCAACAATCGACTGTGTGAATGAATGCAGAGGGAAAACTGCCACCAACCTGTAAAGATAAACATGGAAGGACGAAGGTGGTGAGAGGAGTCCAAAAATATGCCACATGTATTACCTAAAGAGGGATTCTCTTGATGTACCATCACTCCACAGTTGAGGCAAAGTACTCAGATGCTAAGCACAAGTTATAATAACTACTCCATTGTTGAGAACACTCCACCAGAACTAAAAGCTGGGCATAAAATCAGTAACATCAATATCTGCATAAAGTATTAGCCTCAATGCAGTCCTCATTTTGCAAACTGGTCGTTATAGTCTTTTACTTCTATTATAGATGTATAGGAATTAATATTAATATTGATTGCTATTTAATATTCATGTTGCATAGCACTAAGCCTGGTGAGTCCTTTTAAAGCACAAAATTTTCATGAAAATTCTATAGGTCTTCACATGACTAGAATACTTTTTGAGAACCATGTACATGTGTATTTCATGTCATAGTTTTACATAATTTTGACTATTATCTGCTTTGCTGAGTACCACTGTGTGTGTGTGTTTGTGTGTGTGTAGCACCCTCTGAGATTTTTTTCAGAAGCCACCAATGGTCAAAGGCTAGCTGTCTCTTTAACTATTTAGCACTTTTGTCTTTTGTGAACTTGACTTCTGATCCCTGAATAAAGATTTAACAGAGCATAATTATTTTTATTTTAAGGATTATACAGCTTACCCCTGCCTCTCGCCTGCAATGGGCTGGGATTGGCTCCAGCAGACCCCCGTGACCCAGTAATGGATTCAGCAGGTATAAAAAATGGATGGATGGATTATATAGCTTTTTTTGCACTTAGGTGTGCCGAAAGTAAACTGCAACTGGCTCTGTATTAGCCTGGAAAAGGCTTGGGGCAAGGCTTCACTGAGCTCCCAAAAGCACCTAGCTTCATTTCCAGTTGAAGCCTGCTAGCCATGACTAACCAGAAGATTATCAGCCTGTAGCTGTTACGTTTTCCAGGACCAAGAGTGGCCAGGTGCTCCGGTTAGGCCACCTTTAACCTGGACCAATCCAAGACCCTTTCAGGTTGGCTGATTAGACCACTAGCTAACACATAGCCCATCATGCTTAACCATGGGTCACAGCTTAGATCTCAATAGTTAGGTGACAGAACAAGGTCTGAGGTCTACCAGTACTCATTTCAGATGTCATAACAGTGGCAACATCTGAAATCACGAGAGATGGACAGATTTGATCATTAGATACTGTTAGTTAAAATCATAGATTTGCATGAGCTAAGTCAAGATTAAAAAGCCATCTGGCATAAACTGGAGGTTAGGGTTAGGGCAAATGAGGCATTCTTGTTCCTTTCATTTACTCATTTTTGGATTAACTGGGATTAGGTAGAGTCAACTCCTGTCAATCTGTCATTATCCAGGGACTTGAAAAATGGGCTTCAAACCAACTCCTTAAAAATCTATTGGTGATGTCACAAAGGCTTTTCCCCATTTTTTTATTATTTTTTTTTATGTCTGTGGTTCTGACATGGGGCTTCCTGCTGCTGCAGACATGTGTCATCATTTCAAAGTAGACCCATAATTTATGTATAAGCAGTTTGACTACCAGGCTGAAGTGGTATTAGAAGTGCTAATAGTGGCACTTGATAACTCATAATAACTAAGTTATCAGATAAATAGTTTCAGCAGAGTTAGAAACAGACAGAATATCAGGACTAGCAATAAAAGCAGTAGTTTATAAATATACAACAAGATACATTTCTCACATTTTGGTTTGGCTCTAAATGAGGCAGGCTGCATCTAGCAGAGGCTGTACTCTGTGTTGTATTTTTCATGCGATACATTTCAACTTTGCATTACAACTGTGATGGATGATGACAGTGTTTGTAACGAACAAGAGTCCTGTTCCTTTCCACCACAGTGTCATGGGGGATATCATGAATATGCAACGCTTTGATATTCCTCATCTCAGGAGGGCTTTGAGCACACCTGCAAAGAGTTCTCCTTATTTAAACTTTAGTTCTTTCTCATCACCTCACCTCTGCTTTCATTGTTGCGCAGGTACCCTGTATGAAATGAAATAATGATGCTCTCCAGTTTCAAACTGAGGAGGATGTCTGTCAGCGGGATGTGGATATTTCAACTGTGATTGTTTCTGCAGCAAAAGGCAAAAAAGCTTTGAAAAAGATGACATGTAACTCAGTGCTGTGCCGATTAAACTGGGAACTTGGTAGATGTGAAGAAGCAGGAAATTATGAGTGATGAAAGTCATAATGACACTATTTTCCTTTACTGCTGTTGATCTGTCATTTCTGTTTTCTTTACCATTGTGACACCCCCGAGAGCAAGAAAGTGTATGATGGGGTATTACTCATGTTTGCAGGGTCCTAAATCTGTTTACACAGTCACATTCTGAGGGAAAGCCTTCTTTATGGGATGAAAAAGCTATTTTTAAATAATGATGAGTACATTCTTTGTGGTTAAAGTAAGTGTTTAGGTTACAGTTAGCAAGAGGCAAGACGTAGATATGAGTAAGGTGAAAGTAAGGGGACTCATGTTGATCATAATCACACCTACTTGTGTGCAAACAAACGTGTGTGCGTTCATGCTTGTGTGTATTTGAGGAGATGAGAGAGAAAGAAAGGACTGAAAGTTGTATAATACGATGATAACGCACCGCTGAGTTCAGTTCATTGGGTGTGAAATGATGATGACGATGATGAAGAACAGATGTGATGTGAGCATACAAAGGACGCACACATTTACGCAAATGTATGAGGAAGAGATAATAACGCGAATGGGAGCGCCCTGGAGCGTTCTGACTTGTTAGGGTCCAGATGTCTGGTTGGGTTTGAGTTGTTGGCAGGCGGACGCAGCAGGAAATGACAGATAAGAACACACACACACACACACAGACGAACACACACAAACATGCATGCTTTATTTAAACTTCTATCTTTGTAAGGAAACTCCTTGTCACCCCCCTTGACGATGACAAACCTGACTTTCCACAAAGTCTCAGCCCTCAAACAGCTTTTTGAAGGCATGACTGAAACTAAAGGCTGTCCAAAAGTATACAAATGTACTTTTGTGTTGCTCTACTACCTGAATGAGTAAAAGAAACCAAATTATCAGGATACTTAAGTGAGTATTACTCTTCTGGCACAGAACACTCAACTGACCATGCACTGAAATTGTGTGATGCACTTTTTTTTCTCTTTTTCAGTTTGTAGTAAATTGAAAGAAAGATTGAAGTTCCCCTTCATTTTAAGTGAATTTGTAGCATGGAAAGCTCAAGCAAACTTCAACAGGAACAACTAAACATCCTCATCTCCTTCACCTGTCGTGTGCAGATACACAAGTGGGTATAATTCCTGACTTAGGATGCACTCAGACTAGGCAATCCATACTGTGCCCCGGCATGACTCTGCTTTATAGTCTGGTTTGTTTGAGTTGTATGAGTGCATGCTTGATCATGGCACAATACCTGACCTCTGGCATGGTTGTAAGAGGAAGAGGTGCGGAGGAGGGTGTAAAGGAAAATGTGCACGATGTGCATATGCAACAGTTACTTATTGCAATCATTCAACAATATTATGGTGTAATTCAAAAATTTAAAAATCTCAGATGGCTGCATCCAGCCATGAAAACTAAACAAAATAGGCATGAAGTCAGTAGAGTTGCAATCGATTTTCTGTGCTGTTCTCCATCATGCTGATTCTCTGAGACCTTGCAGTTCAAGTAAACAAAATGTAACAACATAACGACGCCTGTGGAAGCAGCAATCATACTCAAGGGGATCTAAGCGTGAGGGGGGAGCGTGACATGTTAAAGCTTGGATAATGTGAATGGACCCTTAAATGTAAACAGCTACTTTTTCCATACCTTTTCCAACCCATCACCAGGATGCTCCTCCTCAGCAACAAGACCTGTGAGATCTTCATGGATCGAGCCAGGTCCACAATCATTCTGTGAAGGCAGCGGCCTTTGAAGTCCCACACCTGAATGACACACAGTGTTATCCTGTAAAGTCCAATCAATAGCCAGTAAAGAACATCAACCAATATGTCACTTTTATATATTTTTAGGAAATTTAGCAGACCACAGCACCTGTTATTGCCTTATGCATATTTGAAAATACATAATTTTCTTGTCAGGAAAAGCCATTCAAAATGCATTATTAGTGTTTTTGTTTGAGTTACCATTGAAGGATGTGTTGATGGTGATAGTTTTTAGGTGTGATGAAAAAGGAGAGAGAGAGAGAAACGGAGTTTGTGTCTTCTGTTTTGTAGTAAATTCATCCACGGTGACAGCTCAGTTCATCTCTCACTGTCTTGCACCAGTTTCTGCCAGTGTTTGTGGCGTTTAACAAAGAAATACTGATTGGCTCAACGGGGAATGCTGTAATTAAAAGGTCAAAATTAAAAATTCTGAGTTGTATTAACTGCTGAACCAAGGGTTTACTGTTGATGAAAATTGGAGAGATGACGCTTCTTCTTACTAATTGGCCCGAGTGGTGCCAAATTCATCCGCAGGGAATGACATGTGAAGTTGTTTCACATAGCAGCGTGCGAATATTTGACACTACTTGCAAATTCGTGGGACACACATGGCTGCACTTTCGCAAGAGCTCATGGGGGCACAAAGCTGATGTGGTTGATTATATTGATTGATTATCAAATGCATCATTGTTGTATTTATTAGTAAATCTTAGAGTAATTACGCAGGTTTGAAATCTGTTAAACAATAGTCTGAGTCTCATGTTCGTGTCAAGCACTTTTGAAATCCAAAGAACAACAACCTGAAAAAATCCAGTTCAGCCTGGATGACACACATGCACTGTATACAGAAATAAAGAGAAATGTAGAAGATTTTTCATCTCAGTGATGTTGAAACATCCAGTTTGGTTGTTCAGACTGCCATTGAGTTTTTAATATATCTGGATATATGTAATGATAGCCTGAACAACCAAAAACTACATGAAATGCAATTTTTTCACATCAGTCAATGTGTCAACGTCGACAACAGTCCATAATCAGATGCAGAAAGTATCCCGTCCTCTCTCTCTGGTACCTTTTTGTAAATTTCTTATAACACTGCAGATGCATATAACCCCTTGCAACAGTAGCAAAGCCAGTTCACCACTCTCCATTTTGGCCTGTTTACATCCATTCCAGGCTACCATGGCAACCACATGGATCAGGGAACATCAGCAAGGACACAGATGAGGTCTGATCACCAGAAGACCAGATTCTGATTTGATATGGCTAAAAAATCCAATTTATGCTTTATTTAGGACGTAGCTTTTGTTGTGGAGACAATTAATCATCAACATTTTAGCCATTTATCAAAAAATATTCCATCAACAGTTACACCACAAATACTTTTTATAACCTCAAATAAAACTATAGTTGGCCATTACAAAATATTACACAGAGTTTCAATCCAAAGTTCCCGAGCTGCTTTTAAAATTTGACTGAGGTTATTTCATTTATAGTGTAAATGACCATTGAACAAATATTTCTGAATTTGGCTTATGTCGTCAATTTGGCATAAGCCATATTTCATACTTTTATCAAAGTATCTTTTATTTATTTTTTTGAAGCTCTTGATTGAATTTTCCTCGTGGTATTGTGATGCTTCAAGATATTCCAAAAATATTGCTCCTCTTCCTTCAACTTAATATGCATAAAATTAAAACTCAGGGTCTCAACATTAAACCCATATTTATTATAAAACAATAAAATTAGTCTATATCACTGAAAAGTCAAAATAACAACAGTTGCATCCCCATATTCCCAGACTTCCTTCTGCATCTATACAGCATAAGAGTTTGTCTGTTTATTTGCTTCTTGTACCCTTTGATTTCTGCATCTGTCATTCATTTTGTAAGTGTCATGGTGTATAAATTGTTTAGACTAGTTTATCCAAAAGTCTGCTTCTTTGCTGTCTAACCCATGTGCTTGTACATTTCAGATATGTTGATTTCTCTTGAAGGGGTGCTCTTTAGACATATGATTTATTTATGTCACATCTGAGTTGATGCGTGTCTGTGTGTGTGTGTGTGTTTATTTGTATGCATGTGTACATGGTCACCTACTTTGACCTCTCCATCAGTGCCTGCAGTAAATAGCTGGGTCTGCGTGGCATCCAGGGTCATGGTGGAGATCTCAGCATTGCCATGGCAACGGTCGAACTGTTTGACCTTTTGGCCAGAGCCGGCCTGCCAGCAGATCACAGATGAGCCGGAGTCGCTGCTGACTACCTGAAGGGAGTGAGGGGAGAGCAAACATCAAGAGTTTTATCCAGTTAGCATTCAGATTACTCTTATCTATTCTGTAAATGAGCCCTTGAAGCCACTGCTGAGAAATATGCAGCTAATGCTGCTGCTGAGTGGGAGCAAAAGCCGGACAAAAATACATTTAATTGTGACTTTTAAGATTAAAGATTTTCATTATGAAAGGGGTTCATGAATTCTTTATTTGTGCAGTGCCGGGATACGCATAAAACTGTGTACATACTGTATGCAATCCCAAATCAGAAAAAGCTGACAAGATATTGAAAATGAAAATCAAATAAAACCACCATGATAAATAAAACACTTTCACTTTTTTCTCAGAAACTTTAGTTTATGTGTTACTGTACATCCATATTTGCATTTCGGCCCTGCAATATGTTCCAAAACAAAAAATTTGAGACATTACCATGACAACAGTAAAGTTGTCATTCCTTCCCACAAAATTTGAAAGGCATTATGAAATTTTGGATCCCGTGAGGTGAAGTGTTTTAGGTGTTATTTTGACCCAATCTTCGTTGAAAACTGTTATTAGGTACGGAAAAGTTGTAATTTCACTGTTGTCATTTTTATTTCAGAGTTCTCCTGTTATTCTGTGTTGGAGACTGATCAGCCTTGCAGGCAGGCCAGCCCAGTACTCTTATCTATTTCATTAAAAGTGTCTGAAATCTGCACAAAATATGGTTTTTCATTGTTTTGTTGAAAAATGCATGGACATCCTGGGAAAAGATGTATTGAAGGCAACACATATCACTCTAAAATACGTTTCTTCAGTGTTGCCCTCAGAAGAGTATAGATGGACTGATATGTTCACACCACCAAAGAGCCAGGCTTTTTGACTAATAATAGTCTGGATGGTCCTTTTTGTCTTTGGTCCAGATAATGTGACACTCATGTCTTCAAAAAAGGTCTGGGTTACTGATTCATCTGACTATGATACATACTGTAACTATATGATAGTTCATGTCAGATGATTTCGAGCCCAGAGATGTCATGCAAGGTTTGCACCAGGTGTCTTTTTACACATTTTTTTAAGTGGCATCTGTAATTGTGGCTCTGGATTCTCCTAGGTTTTCTAAAGTAATCCCTCGTCCTTGTGGTTGTATCATATTGATGAATAACGGCTCTTGATGCAGTGCCATCTGAAGGACTAGAGATCACAGATCTCCAGCTTCGGCTTGCCTCCTCGCCTTTTATACACAAACATTCCTTCAGATTCCTAAAATCATTCAATGACATTTTGTACAGTAGAAGAAAAAATAAGCAAATCACTTCAAATCTTTCTTTGAAGAGTCTTTGTTTTTAAACATTTCATTCATTGATTCTTGTCAAATATTTGACTACGCAGTGATCCTCTTCTCATCTTTGCTCCTCAAAGACTCAGACTTTCATAGGTACTACTTTTGTATCAAATTTCAAACCTGTTTGAAATATCTTCATTGTTTCTTTTCCTCCTAATTTCCTTCTGTATTGGGGTTGTATGTTTGAACCCTCCAGCTATCAACATTCTTTGGAGATTGTTTTATTACTTCTTCTAGTTTCAAAAAAGTTTTTTTCTTTTTCCTAAAAATCAAACAAGTGTCAGAATCATTGAAATGTGTACAAAACAATGTATCATTTTGCCAACAAACCTGTCTGAAGACGCTGTTATACAGCACACAGGTAACGGGGTGTTTGTGGCCGCTGGTCCTTCTCTCATCTTTTATGGCCTCCAGCAGGAGAAGCTGGCTGTTGAGTGAAAGCAGGAGGTGTCCTTCCTCTTCCTGGAGAAACATGAGTGTGTGTTTGTCCTCCAGCACCTTTGGAAAGACACCAGCCAGACGGTGAATGCACAGCTGGCTGGACACGTCCCACAGGCAAAGGACCTGGATAGATGATGGTGCAGAGGGCTCTTAGATTTGCACGAGCAGATGAATGACAATCCACACGCAGCCACACTTTAAAAGGTGCAACTAAAAAAAAATTTTAGAAATAATGCCACATTAGTTCCTGAGTCATTATCATACCAGTTAGACTAATAATAACAGCTGCCTCTGTGCTATATTTCAGTGGCTCTTACGAGAACCTTGCTAAATGGCTTTACAGCACAAAACAAGATGACTGTTGCTGTTTCAGGAAGTTGTTCAGAGAAAACTGAGGTAAAGCCTTCAGAGTTTCCTACTTTGGCAGATGGTGTTTGAGCAGAGGGCAGATGGAGCATAAATTACCACTAAAATATTCATTCTCTTTAAAAAAAAAAAAAAAAAAAAAAGTCAAAGAGAAGCAAGCATGGAGAGTGTTCCAACACAGAGTACAGGCACCAACATCCTTTTTGCATCAAAAAGAAGACAGGTTTAAAGGAAATGCAGTCTTTACTCCGGGAAACATCTGCTCTTTTAATGACAACACAATGAAAAGCACTATCAGTCATCTGCACCATGAATCCTTCCCTCTAAGTTAATTACAACATGGAATGAAAATTAATATCACAATTACAGGGCTTTAAATCTTTACATTACATGCAAGAGCAGAGTGCTGCACACACAGATACACTCCTACCTTGTCTTTGGAGTAACTGAGCAGCTGCTGCTTGGTCTGCATGAAGTGAACTGCAGTAACAGGGCTTGAGTGTCCAATGAGGGCAAGCACCGGCTTAGAAGTCACGTAAGGGTTCCACAGCAAGACCTGCTGATCCACACCTGCTGTGGCTGCAGCCAATAAAAATGTCTTTCATTTACAACAATTAATTGATAGATATCAAACTGTTTTCAACCCTTCACAACAAATTCAGCGTTCAGTGAAGCGTTTGATGGCTCTGATTAAATTTCCATGTCTTTATTGTGACTGAGTGAGAAGTGTGGTGGCCCTACGATGCAGAAACAAAACAATATAACAGACAAAGCCAACAACAATGCTAAAAGCATGTGACACCACTTTCTGGATCGTGTCACGCCAGAAAGCCAGATGTGGCCCCTACACTGATCCTAGTCCGGTCCATCTAGATCACTTTTTGTTTCTCTACCTGTTTGGTTGGCCAGGTGATGTTCTTTATTCTTTTGTGAATTTTATAAAATGATGTTTGTAAATTAGGTTTGTGAAAAGGTATGTTTCCTGTTTTGTCAAATATCTCATTTTTTATATTTGACCCCACTAAAATGTGTCTTTTTGTTTTTTGTTTTTTTTTTAATTTGTTGTGGCTCATTTTCAAATCTTTTTATTCAACTATTTAAAACAAGTGTATTTTATTTAACTGTTGACTACATATTTTACACATTCATTTTTTTCAGTCCAGGTGTTTTTTTTCATCAAATAAAACATGAAAACTCAATTAAAAAAATAATCATGATTTAGGACTCTGAATCTATTGAAGTGAAATACAAACCCCCCTCACCTATCAGACTGAGCTCGCGGTGGTAATCCACATCCAATACACCACTCTGTGTCACAAAAGAAGAGACTCGCACACGCCTGCTTTCCTTTTCTCTCCAGCCAATCACCATGCTGCTCTGTGGTCTGGTGCTGCACGACACAAAGGCCTCGAGGGAGCCCAGGTAACGCACTGCAAGAGTCAACAGAGTCACAGAGTGAACAAAAATGACTGCAAATCAAATTTTTTTGGTTTACTTGTTTTACTTTCTTAAGTATTTAAGTGACCTTTTTAAGTGCAATACATTGTTTTAATGTGTAATACATGAGGGGACTTAAAGTCCAGTAGCTTCAATGCCAGTAATAATGATTGACTTTTACCTGTACATGACAATAAAACTTGAAATTTGAGCTAGAAAACCTTGAGTGATTGAAATAAGTTAGCTCATGATGGAGTTAGTCTGGAAAATGATGGAAGGGAGTATAGCATATACATCATACAAGCCATTTAAAGAAATCAAAAGCAGTTATCTTAATGCTTTTTTCTGTAAAAAATTATTTAATTTAATTATGAAATGCTGAGTTTACAAAAGTTTTCAGACCCTTCAATTCACCATTGGATAAAACACTTTTGGCAGGAATTGCAGCTTCGTGTCTTCCTTTGAATTATGCTAAAAGCTTGGCACACATTTGACTTCAAAGTTTTGAAAGCAGAAACATTTAAAGTCAACTCAGTTGAATGGAGAGCATCAGTGCAGAGCTGTTTTCAGCTCTAACCAGAGATGCTCCACTGGGTTTCTCTTTGCTTTATGCCTGTATTTTCTTGGTGGTATCATCATGAAGTAGCCCATGCCTTCTGTTATCAGCAGTAAGGGTCTAGTGTTTGATATCTATTTCCTTATGTTATGTTTTTATTTCTTTGTTTTTGTTAACCAACTTTCACAGTTCACAACTGCACAACTTGACAATAGTGACCAAAATAAAAAGCAGCATCAGATGAAGATTTGTGCCAAGCCTCCTCCTTACGCCATTTGGCTAAATCCTACAGGTGTAGTTTGGGTTATCGTCTTTTTGAAATGTAATTCTTTTACCTAAGACCCACAGCACTCTGGAGGACTCTGGGAAAACTGAATTAACTAAGAAATGAGAACTAAAATAAAATTAATAATATTAATAAATTAAAAATACTGAAGTACTCCGGTAATGTACTCTTGCCATCTCTCTTTACTTTGTGCACCTCAGACTTCCAGTTCAAGTCAGCCAGTTCAAGTACAAGTCAGATACTTACTCTTGTAATGGACATTTTTGGTATAACCTGAATTAATCTTTAGTATAAATTCATGCTGTGTGCTTGATGGAAAATTACTGAGTGCTAAATCATGAAAAGTACAGTGAGTCTTTTCTATTTCTGAATCTACTTGAAAGCAGGAATATATTTTGTGTAAGTGCACCTCTGATGTGTGCACAAGAGATATGAAGATGTGTGCATGGCGTGTATGGATATGGGCATCTGTACATGATGTGAATGTGACATAAGATATGAGCATGCATGTATGACTGTGGGGTGACACCGAATCATTTGATAAAAGTCTCTCTGATGTCAGGAAATATATTTTTCTTATTACAGAGTGTAAGGTGCAGGTGAATGAGCAGCTTGTTTCCCTTAACTATAGTAGCCCTGGTGACCTTGTATCTCTCTTCTCTCCCACTCAGCAGACTCCGTCTCTCATAAACATAGATAGGTATGGACCTGAGGCCTGTGACACAGTAGACTGCTCTGTCTAAAAGGTAATCTTATGTCTTACTGATTGTGTGGGGACGGGGTGAGTAATCTGAACTCCTTATAATGTGACTGTAGAATCTGCTCATCGGAGTCTCAGTCTAGCGCTCCGTTCACTGTACTGTATGTATGATAATGCTCCTTTGCATGCATCGAAAATAAACGTGTTTGTTTAACCTGGACATCTCACTGTTTTCGGTTAACAGGGAACATTTCCACAGCACTCTGCAGCTGTAAAGGTGTGTCAGTGCTGGACTGACTTTTAAAAAAACTGGTGGACCACTTTGTGGCACGGAGTGGGAATAATTTTCTCATCTTGAATGTGAACAAGACAAATGAGATGTTTTGGAAAGAGCAGAAATAAGTCAAATTCTATTTCCATCATGAAGTGGAGGTGGTATAGGTGTATTCAATACCTCTGTGTTCACCTGAGCAGCAGACTGGACTGGAGACGCAACACTGATGCTGTCCACAAAAATGGACAGAGGAGACCATACTTCTTTAGGAAGCATCGGTCCTTCAGTGTATGCAGCAAGATTTTGCATGTCTTCTACAAGTCTGTGGTCAAGAGTGTACTCTCTGCCATCTGCAACAACTATTTAAAGAAACATAAATTTCTCTTCAGGGATTAATAAAGCATCATTGAACTGATTTGGATTGACTGGAAAACAACCCTCGGATTGATGCTGCCACCACTGTGTTTGCCGGTAGTGGTGGTGTTTATCAGTTGTTGTCTGTTGGTGTAGACTTTTTATATCTGAGAATGCATAAGGTTGCTGTGCTTTTGGTAAGTTTGTTTGTTTCATGAATGCTCTTCTCTTCCTCCCCCCGTCTGTGGCTCAGGACAATCCTTTATGCCTTTCGGTCTTTGGGCAATTCTGCCAAATTAATGTCTTGGTTTTTGCTCTGACTTGCACCCTGAACTGTGAAACTTTTAGGCAGGACTGTTGCTTTTTGATCATGTTTACTGAATTCAGTTACAGGCACTGAGGTACTGCAGTCAAGGGAGAAAAACAACGAAAGGACACCTAAAGGAATAAGGGCAACACAACAAGGAGTGCTAGAGAAAAGGGTTTGAATTAAAGGAATATGTCTGGTTTTATTTTTAATAAATTAACAACAGCTTCCAACAACTTGTTTTTGCTTTGTCATTACAGAAACTTGTGGCTAGCCCAGTGGGAAAAGAAATCAATTTGATATATCTTAATATGATTTTGAAGATGTGAAAAAGTTTAAATTGTTTGAAAACTTTCCATTTGCACTGTAATAGAGAGATGTGCATTTTTTTTTTATTTGCAAGCTCATTTCAAAAGAAGAAACGCTTTTCTTGAAATGAGGAAAATGTTCATAAATAAGGGGTTGTGGCTTCCAAATAGCCTCTCTGTATGGAGCAATAACGCAACAGAAGAGATGGAGGCAAAAGAATTCAATTAGTTTTGATCTAACAAATGCAATGCAATCCAACACTGTGACAAGTTTTGAAGATGACACAGAAGTTCATTTTATCTTATTTCTTCATGCTAAACACCTCTCCTTGCTGATGCAGAAATGAAAGGAGGAGGGGTAGCCACTCTCTTAAATGGCTGTGTTCAATGTGCGATGACCGCAGCCCCGCTGCAGAGTCGTCCAACCAGTTCACAGGCGCTCAGAGAGCACAGAATTAGGTCGGTTTCATTTGCTCGCTGGTATTACAGAAAACGTAATAGATCTTGCATCACCATCTATCTCAATTAACGTGTTGATTGAGAAAAGCT
This sequence comes from Zenarchopterus dispar, assembly GCA_028564865.1. Lineage (NCBI taxonomy): Eukaryota > Metazoa > Chordata > Actinopteri > Beloniformes > Zenarchopteridae > Zenarchopterus > Zenarchopterus dispar. The sequence goes on along the minus strand of JAOWBL010016827.1, from coordinate 1,643 downwards.
AAATTGGATGCCACGTGTCTCTATTAGGAGCTGCTCAGTTTTCAAAGGCTGCACAAATAAGGGCCACGTGTGAGATGACATGTGACAGTCTCGGGTCAAAGATCAGCTGCATAGCTACTGCAAATAATTACATCTGATTGCACTTCATACATCGCGTCTCTTCTCCTCTCTGTGAATCAAAAGATCAGCGGATTTGCTGACAGAGTCAGTAATGAGATTTTCTCTCTTTCACTGACACACACAAATCAAGCAGTTTATACTGCAGAGACAGATGCACAACATCAGCTAGAACACACTTTAACTCGTGATGCAGCCCACACTTTTAGTGCTGAGTCTGGAGTTAAAACAGAAACAGCAGGAGTCACTGTATCTACATCAAAGTAAACCTCTTTGATTTAGCAATAAATCGATGCACATGATGGGGAAGTGTTTGCTATGTACGTGCTCACCCTCAGTGAATGTCTTTGGTGGCAACATAATGAATATGTGGTAATGGTAATACTGATCTCAAACACACTTCTTGGACCTCTCCCTCTGTGTCCTTCCCAATTTCCTTCTAATTTCCTCTTATTTTTCTTGTGTCCCACCATCCTCGCCTCCTCTCCCTCCCCTCTCTGGTGGCCCAGGAGCCCCGAGGTTTGGAGGTCCGGATAACCAGCCGTGTCTAATGGTACACAGCCCACTCAAACTGCAGGGTAGGAAACTTCAAAAGAAAACGCACCGGCACCCCAGAGGTATGCAAACACACATTTGCACTAGCAGAGGCTCTTACTCACACTCCAAAATCCCCCTCCACACACACACACACACACAACTCTAAATGTATACATGCTATTTCATGTGCATGTGCACGCACAGCTCATCAGACTTCATTCACCCCATGCTTTGTTTTTCCATTGTCTCCTATTTCTTCTCTTTTTGTCATCCCTTTGTTTTTCAATTTGTGGAGCTTATTTACAGAGTATGCTCTTTATTCTAGTTTTCCCTTTTATCAAGATTCCTCTTTTTCAGCCAAGCCAGTCTCAAAGCATTGCCTCTGCTGAATCATTATCAAACAGTCCAATAACTCTTCAGAGAGATACTATTTGAATGAGGCAACTGAGATAAAACTAAGCGTCCTCTTTGTTATCCCACACAGCACTGAAGTGGGGAATCTCTGCAGACCAGACGTCATCCCTGTGATGTTACGCCAATAGTCAAAAATCTGCCCGTAAACTGGGTGAATCATGCATTAGTACTTAAGTGACCAGGACCCTCGAGCGTCTTTACATGGTGTTGCATCAGCACATCGCTGCTCTCATCCCAGGTGTCAAGGTGAAACGTGTCGGCGTCTTTCATCTCAGCCACCGAAATTGTGCATTTTGATGTCATACTGTTTCAATAATGAAAGGTATTTTTGACCCAAGGCTCCACATGAATGCAGCTATGTAAAAGAATGACAATCAGCTGCATTCATTAATCAACATGAAAACTCAAGGGATTTCAAAGGACAGCTGTCAGCTTCTGGTTGTCCGCATGGACCGCATCTACAAGTGTAAGTAATTTCTGTTGGTTCTTTGATTCTCGCAGTTGTAGCATATAAATACAGTTGTGTGTGTGTGTGCGTGCGTGAATATACCCTCCCTGCTCATCTATGCATATGG
>JAOWBL010016793.1:0-36051 GCA_028564865.1 Zenarchopterus dispar | reverse complement strand
TATATATATATATATATATATATATATATATATATATATATATATATATATATATATATATATATATATATATCAGACATTTACAGCAGGATATACCATTTAACATGTTGACGCAAAGGTGAAATCAAATACAACGATCATGTTTAGCTGGCTCTGGGTTTACACAAACGGGTGGTTGCTTCTCTAAGTGCGGGAGTATAATGATTACAGATGAGGAAGTGATAATGGCTAGCCATTGGCTAATCTGATTGTCAGTCTATCATATTAGAAATAAATGTCATGCTTCATATAAACTCTACCTGGTACTGTACAAAAAATTCACCCCTCTTGAAGTGGTCATAGATGTGAAATGAAATGATTGAGACCAAAACAACTTTTGGAAACAGACTAAATATGTTTATTTCTGCTCTAAAGTTGGACATTTTCACATGGAAGTCTTTGGTGTTTTACTCCCTTCTGCAGCCAGCCTCTAGTGGTCAATCAAGGAACTGCAACAAATCTTTCTTCTGCATGGGGTTCAACCTGGAAGTTAGATGATTTGTGCTTGCTTCAAATGCTGGTGTGGATACAGTTTCATTCCATTTAAAAACACTGATGTGGACGCAGCTATACAGTTCACATGTGAACAACAGCAGCAGAATATGGCTGGATCTGATTTTATCTGGTAATCACTTCAAGAAGAACTCGAGAGTAAACAATACAGAAACATGCTTTCGCAAATTTAATCCGATTTAGTCAACTTTTCTATTGTCGATGTTGGTGCTGCTGCCACTGACGCTCTGCTCAAATGCAAATCCTTCTGTTTGTCTGACTTCCTGATGATGTTCAGAACATTTAAATTCCAACTGTAGTTTGAATGCAGTCGGCAGTGAGCTCCGTGTCAAGGTGAGCAGCAGTGACTATGGCCGCAAAACAAAAGGAGAAGCTCCACTTACATCAGACCAAATATATTTAAAAACAGACTGAACATCTCTTCCCCAGTGTGGTGCCTGTTTTCTCGCTGCATTTGACAGCTCGGTGGATACAAGGGATCTCGGCCACAGGAGAAATGCCATTTCAAGGCAGACGACTCATCAGTGTGAGTGACAAATGCCGGGGTGGGAACTTGCAATTCACCTTCCTGCCTAGAGGTGAAATGTTGAATATGGTAGATTTAAAGCTGAATCTTTCAGGTTCTTCTAATATTTTTTTAGTCATTTCTCAAGTGGGGATGACATCGCTGGTGTTCCTTTCATGAAAAAAAAAAAAACTGCCGAAATTAAGTTTTAGTTCCCTCTTTATGTTTTGTTCCTCAGCAATAAAACACTTGCAGTTGCACATGGAAGATCATTTAGTCTTCACAGACACCGGTTTTCACTGTCGCCGCTGCCTGGATGTTTCCCATTTTCAGATTTCACTTTCTAAAAAAAGAGTCCAATCGGTTACTGGCAGGGAGCAGCAGCACATTGTTTGGTGTTTTGGCTCCATACTCTTACTGCTTTGGATCAGCGTTGGCATACTGCCTGCTTTTACTTTGATGGTATCCTCTGTGGTATTGAAAAACAGAGTGCAGGTCAAAGAAGTTTGTGTCTGCAGTGCACTGTCAGACTAAGGAAATTATTATTATGAGTAGTGCATGCAAGTCTGAGATAAATCAAAAATAAATTACTGCACTTCCTATCCTTCCTCTGCAACTTTAAACAGAAAGCTCCCATGGCAGTGAGTTACCTGTAGCAAATGCCTCTCACAGTGTGGGTCTTAGACAGAGTTTGTGACCAGGACTAAATCTTCACTGAGACTTACTAAAAAACGCCTGCAGCTTCGTATATTTAATGTAGCTTTGTGTCAACATTTCTAAAACGTAAACAGCATCTGGATGGTGCAACACTTGTAAGGGTGAAAAAGGAAAAAAAATTACCTCGTCCTACGTTGATTCATGTTGGAAATATTCTTAAGAGAGCTGTGGTGTCATGAAACCTCCCACTCTGCACCCCCACATTACTCCCACACAGGTATTTTCACTCATGCCGTCTGATCAGAGCCTGTTTCTAAAAAACTCCGTGGGCCTGCAGATCGAGTATTGTCTGACATCTCTTCACACTTAAGTTCGTTATACTGTACCTTAATAAAGGTACGATTCCATATCAATTTGCAGTAGCAGACCCTTTGATCTCCCACAGCAGGAAAAGGGCCCTAATTGTTACTATTCACCTTCCCACTACGGCAAAAAGGCATACTGAGTTGGTGGACTCGTATTTCCCAGAGCCGCTCGGCCCAACTTTAGGCTCACAACACCAAGTGAGATAGCATGAAAACAGAAATGAAGGTGGAGGTCTTGGCTGAAGCAGCTGAACAGAAACATGTGGTGTCGATGTCGGTGTTATTTTTGATGTTTTAGTATAAATGATTGTTCTAAACCTAGAGCTATCAGAGTCTATTTGTGGTGGTCGGCATGACTGTTCTTTTTCTTGGCTCTGCGGTGAAAAGCAAAGCCACTGGGTCCCTTTACTAAATCCAGCCTGTTTGAGCAGAATTGTTTTGTCCACCTTCACATTTTCATTACACAAGTCATTCACAGCATGACTCGCCGCCTTCTTAACAAGTTCAACCATGTTGGTATGTACTAAACTAATATAAAATATGAATAAAACGCAAACAAGTCTACTTATCCACCTTACAAAATCAAAAATACATAAATATGGGTGCAGTCACTGCCATTCTATGGATTATAACGATGAATCAGCTCCACATCAGTGTCTCACCTGCATATGCGGAACCAGCTGACAAAGACACAGCAGCAGACTGTCACACGCTTCTGATGTCTTCTTGTTTCCGGGCGATGATCCAGCTTCAAGCTGAGCAGGTAGAAGCACCCTGAGGAGGCTCTGTCGGAGGAGGGCATGCTGGGATTGCCTCTGAGGTTCACAGTAAAGGTACCGAAGGAATGGAGCCAGCATGGTGATGTATGATGCCTTATTTCTGCAGGACATAAACACATACAGATGTCATGAGAAACTCTGGGGGGGAGGGGGGCAAATTTACTTTGACCTTTCTTTGTTAGCAGACAGCTTGAACCCAAGATGGCTCATTTTGTTCTTAACAACTTCAATTATTTTGCTAAAATACATCTTATATATGACAAAAAAACAAAACAAAGCAAAACAAAAAAAACATGGGACGGCAAAGACTTGGCTACTTTTCAGACTTTTTCAATACTTTTGGCCTTTTTGGCTGTAACAATGCCAAGAGATGAAATGTTTTAATTATTATTTTGTCACATGATACATCTGAAGGTGTGAAGCAGTACAGGATTGTATTTATTACATCTTTTCAGACCTCAGTCTTGCCATCGTGGTGTGTGCAATACATTTTTTAAATAGTCTTTATTTTGTTTTTCAGTTTGTTTGACTATTTCAGTTTAGTTTTAGTTTGCTTAACAAGTGCATTAGCAGTTTTAGTTTAGCTTTCGAGGTACTGTCTTACAGATACTGGGAAAAAAAATCTAAGATGAGAGAATTGTATCAACAATTTCATACACAGCCAAAGTCCTTCATTTTTTTCTTTAAATAATTAAAATCAGAAATTCCTTTTTGTAATTATTAATCAGGAAGATGAAAATGCAAACATGAAAAAAGGCACAAAAAGGAAAAAATTAACTTTACCTGCAATTCTATTTTGTTTCAGTTAGATTTTGTTCATTTTAGTTTTTTTAGTTTAATAAAAACTATTTAGTTTTTATTTTTATTTCAGTTTCACTGTTAATTTCAGTTTTAGTCTTAGTTTTCATTAATTCCGGTGACAAATCTGGTTTTGAAATGTCTGAGTTTAAAATGTAAGAACGTCTCTGGAAAAGTCAACAGTCACCATTACAATCAACACTTCATGTCACCTGCTAAAAATTATTACATTTTTCACCTCTGCATTAGCATGAACTTGTCCCAGAACCAACTTCTTTAGAATATGCTGCAGAACTTAAATTAAAAAACTGATTTCTGTAAACAAATTAAATTTGCCCTGTTGATCCCATTCCTCTATTCCGCCTTGCTTCTCCTGGGCAGTGGGGACAAACAAAAAAACCCACACACAAATGAAATTCAGTCAGTAAGAAAATAAAAATGAACAATCATGGGTTCATACCGTCTATAAAGGTGTAGAAGTCAAATTGAATTTAGAAATTGCCACGTTATCCTGTTGTTTCCATATCATCTCAACTTGTTCTTATCTGGGGGTGAACAGTTCAGTTCGTCAAAGCACTGAAACTTGTTCAGACCTCAGCCGTGCACACAAACCTGACCCATGCCTGTGCTAGGAACAAGCATGTGCTTGTGTTTATGCGGCAAAGGCTGTGATGTGTCCGCGCGAACCTGTCAGCAGCCTCCCGGATGAAGTCCTCAATCTCCAGCAGCAGAGCCGGCCAGCAGTCCACGCGATTCTCCAGGGCTGTGATGTATGGATGAGGGCTGCTTCTGCACAACAGCAGAGGCACCAAGGTCACATACTCATCACACATGAAAACCCTGTCTGAACATCATGGAGTCAGCACAGGATTACAGAAAGTAGGTCATTTATTGTTAATGGTTAGAAATAGATTAAAAGCAGGTTTTAAAGAATCATCTGTATATTTTTAGCTCCTAATTCATACTGAAGCAGTGACATTTAAAAATGAGCAATTACAAGTGTATATGAGTGAAACTCGACTCATTAATGCTGCGGCTTTTGTTCCTTTCGAAACTTTTTCCTCAAATCTCTTGATTTAAGGAAGAAATCAACTTTTCACTCAATGCCATTTTCAATCCTTTTTCTTTCCTAGTATAGTATTCCACTTTCTCTAAGACTCTTCTGTAACCCTTTCATCTCTGGCTTGTGTCTGGTCTCAACCTGCTTCTGTTTGTAATCTGCGGCAAAACTTGCCACCTTTAAATCATCTTATTTTCTGCAACTCTCTCCATAGTACAGAACATGCTTCCTCCGAGACTAAAACTATATTCAAATCTACTTACTTGCTATTCTTCATCGGGCTGTTATTTTAACCCTAATAGTACTTTTTTAAATTCAGTTCTTCGTTTCTCTGAAACATCTGAACCTTCTTCGATCAGATTTTCTGGTGAACACGAATTTAACCAAATAATGTTGTACAGAAATACAATTTAATTTGTATTAATTTTTGAAGTTCAACACACTATTCAGTCTTGCCATTAATATGTGTCTCAAATGACCATTTATACATCAATGTCACATGCAAATAAACACCTTCACTTAAATTCTTTCATTTTAGTGGTTTCATCTTGGGAAGAATGGGACAGAAAAGTTCTGGTAAATTTCTATAAAACTTTGTGAAGGACATGGGAAGTTAAGTTAGGGAACTTTGGCTCTAGATCAACATTTCAGACAACAACTTCTGGTAATTTATCTTTATTTACATACTGTACATGGATATAAACATTTTGATTTTTTATACTAAATAAGGCAAAACAATATATGTTTGTTTGTTTGGTGCTTGCTAGTGAAAGCACTTAAAATAAACAATCCCAAGGCTGAAACATATTTTGAAACTGTCCAGCACAGAAGTTCCTCAAGATGCTGTTGATGTGGTTTATGAATAAAATATTTAGTCATAGCACATTTAAAAAGAAAAGTCAGACCTGTGTTAATATTGTGGAAAAATTGAACTGAGTAACCTCAATCTCCAAAGGAAAATTATTTTATTGCAGCATAAACTAAGGAAAATCTAATGAAACAAAAATAAAATTAAGTCTGTTGGAAACTTTGAAGTGTAGCAGCGATAACATCATCAACTGCATCACAGAACTAAATTAAACCATTTGAAACATATAAAACATTTACTAGTAAATGTGAGGATAAAATATTAACATATGCAAACAGCTTATGAACATTAAATGTTTTTGTAAGTGTGTGGTAAACTGCTCAAAGCATAGAGTCACAGCTAGAAGAAAAAAAAAGTTTCGATTAGTCAATATAAATAAATAAAAAACAGATTTGCATTATGGTAGACTTGAATAGTAAATAGTTTTCTTCATTGAAACATGAAATGTTATTGTCTGTGTTCCATTTTCAACTGTTTCCTGTCTGAACAGCATTTTTTATTCCCAAAACACAGACACAAACATGGGGTCAAATCCAAGTTGAAATATCCTTAACCTTCTCATCCCCAGAAGGTGAGGGGTTAACACAACACCACTGGTGTGTGTGGGAGGTCATCGCCACCATTATGTCCACTTATCCTGTGAGCCCCATCTATAATCATGTATCAGAGCGCAGGAAGGAAGCTCGCCATCCTGGCAGGTCTGTGCCTGTAACGGCCCACCGAGCAGGCCAGGCTCAGACTAGCCCCCCGTCTTCTTGCTCTTTCTATCCCGTCTTAAAACAGTGCAATCTGTCCGACCATCTCTGTCCCCCCTCGGCTGTCTCCTGACAGTCACTTTAAAACAGCTACCATCCATCAGCCCACAGTGGTGCCATCTACTTTTCAGCTTCCACACAAAGGAAGGAGTCACGACAGAGACCTTCCTCCCTTTAGTTTCACTCCAAGTTCAACATTAAATCTGAGCATTGGCAGACAGATGGCTCAGGTAAGATCTATCTGCTACAACTGCCCTTTTCTTCTGGAAGGAACAGGCTTCACCGCAAACCTGATTTAACAAACTGTATGAAAGTATGAGAATGGTTTAAAGGAAGAAAGAAATCCAAACAAGGAGATCAGCTAAAGCATACAAGGATTAAAGTCTTGGGTAAGTAGTGGATCTAAAACCTTTGGTACCAACTAAAATTTAAAAAAAACTGTGAGGTAACCTGAACCAGTGCAGTGAAAAGTTTCTCATTCCTTAAACTCTTAAATGCAAAGACCTATCCTGTGGTTTTGGAAAAGATGTCCCTGTTTCAGAAGGTTCAAATTATTGGTTTGTGTCACGCACTCGAAAGATTGAAGGAGAAATCCTAAACAGTTCAAGTCGGGTTATAAACTGTCCAACACAATGTCAAAACCTGGACAATGGTTTTTCATGGTTCTCCACTATAAAGAGAACCATCATGTTTCTGGAGAAAATGTGGTCAGAACAGCTTTGTTGCTTAAAAAAACACCATGAATGAGAGGGGATGATTGAAAAAGTCTTCACTTTATCAAGCATAAAGATCGGACTCTGGAGCAATACAAAAAGATCTGATGGTCTCAGAAGTTCTGATTGGCTAGTGATTTATTACTTGTATTGATCAACATTCGACCTTTGCAGATGCTTAGCTGCAGAACTTTTCTGTCACTTGTTTGCAGTTAGTACACTCACTACAGTATTTGAAGAGGTCTGGACTGTGTCTGACAAAAACGAAGAAGCACATAGAAATCAAACTTGTGGAAACTGAAACAAGGTGATCATTTGCTGGCATGTATACTCACCATGTTCAGCACCACGGTCATGGATCCTTCACATTCTTTTGCAAACTTGAGATCAGGATTATTCTCTCTCAGTCAGATGATTGTTTGATTAAAAAACTGAAAAGGGTCAACTCAAGCAGGTTCCAGAAATTCACTTTCATTTATTCGGAAGGGTGCAACTTTTTGTTCTGCAGCTGTCACCCCAGCATTCTGCTGTGGGAGGCAGTGACAGATGTGTAACAGAGGAAACATGTGCACCACAGTGACAGCAAACTTCACGCAGAAAATGAAACCAGTCAGCACATAACATGGACAGCAAGAGAAGGAATGTTGTTGGAGCAAATGGGAAAAAACCCTCTAAGACGGTGAGCACAAAAGGGACCATGCTCAAGTGGGCTATATAGATGCTGAAATAAATAAAGAAATAAATAAAATCACCTGGTTTGTGACCTCAGTGGAACAAGGGTGGGGACTGGCTCATTTTCTGGATATAATTTTTTCTGTCTTTCTTCCTCTTTGTTTATTCAGCGAGATCTAAATTTCAAGTGCATGGCACCTCTTACTCAGTAGGTTATAACTTATCCTGATTCTACCTGATTTGGACAGACTCCCAGTCAACTTTGTGAGTTGGAACATGAAGTCGCTTAACTATCCAGTTAAAAAAGCTATTTGCGCACCCAAAATGACAAAAAAAGCGATACTGCATTTCTTCAGCAGACATACTTGTGCATGACAGACCTGTTCCGGTTAAGGAGAGGATGGCCAGGACAAGTTTACTACTCTAGTTTCCACTCAAAGACTAAGGGGGCGGCCATCCTAATTAAAAAAGCTTTACCATTTACAATGACCAATGTTGATTCTGACTGCACAGGGTGGAACATTATTGTGAAAGGGCAACCTTTTTCCATTTCTGGTCATCTTGGGCAATACTTTTTTTTACCAATTGGGAAAACCCAACATTCTTTTTAAACTTCTCTCGGTTACCAAACATGACATCATACCACCTTATTCTTTGTGGCAATATAAATTGCATACCCTCCCCTGTCTTAGATTGCAGTTCCTCTAAAAAGACTTCAGCACACACTATCCAGCTTTTTCCTAAAACACATGGTGTAGCAGATGTGTGGTGGTTTCATAATCCCAATTCTAGAGCATACTCATTTTTCTCCCCAGCTCATGAGTTATTCTCGCATAGATACCTTTTTCCTGAATAAAACACTTCTTTCTTCTGTAACCAAGTGTGACTATGAAGTGATTGTCATTTCAGATCATAGTCCCTTAACCATACAAATCTGCATTCCTAAAACACAGTGTGGCTACCTCCATTAGAGATTTAATCCTCTTGTTCTATCAGAAACATTTTTTACAAATTTCAATTAATCTGAAATAAAATTATTTCTTGATGCTAGTGAAACTCCAGGAATGTCCTTTTCAACTATATGGGAATCTCTAAAAGCATATCTATGGGGCCAAATAATTTCATATTGTGCAAATAAAAAGAAAACTAATACAGTGTGTCTAAAAGAGCTAACAGACCAGATACTGAAACTAGATATGTTATACAGCCATCAACCATCTGCTGACATAATGAAAAAGCAACTGTCCTTGCAGACCAAACTTGATATCCTATTAACACAACAGGTTAAATATCTCCTCTCTAAATCTTGACATGTATTCAATGAACATGGGGGGAAAACTGGACAAATTCTCACACATCAGTTATGACAAAGAACTACTAATCAGACCATATGTGCAATCAGTCTCAAAATTAACTAGTTTTCAAAATTTCTATCATTCCTTGCATAACATCAGAACTCTCAGCAACACACACTGCAATGGAGGATTTGTTTAAGATCCTTAGATGTTCTATCCGTCGACCCAAGTATGGCTGACAAAAATTGGAGAAAGACTTCTTGGCCCTGGAGATAGCATCTACAATCAGATCTATGCACAGTGGTAAATCCCCAGGGCTGGATGGCTATCCAATAGACTTTCGCAGACCAGCTTGCCTCTTTACTACTGTCAGTTTTAGAAGAATCACTTTCACTTCAGACTTTACCCGTGGCCATGTGTCGAGTTGTTAGCTCCATAATTATCAAAAAAGGGAAAAACCCTTTAGAATGCAACTCATTCCACCCAATTTCACTCTTTAACACTGATGCAAAAATCCTCGCCAACATTCTAATGCCAACTGGAGAGTGTTCTCCCCCACCATCATATCACCTGACCAAACAGGTTTTTATCAAGAATCGTTACTACTTTTTCAATGTGAGTCGCCTTCTTAACATTCTTTATAGTCCCTCACTAGATGATGAAAAGGCATTTGATCAGGTGGCGTGGGACTATCTTTTCAGTGTGCTGGAGAGATTTAGGATGTGGTCATTGATTCATATGGACCAGACTTTTATATACATTACCAATGGCTACTGTTGAGACTTATAATAATCTGTCCTTTTTTAACCTTAAACGTGGCACAAGGCAGGGATGCCCCATGTCGCTGCTTCTTTTTGCAGTTGCAATGGAACCATTAACGATAGCTCTGAGACAAAACACTGGAATCAAAGGAATTCAATGAGCAGGGAAGGAGCATTAAATCTCACTTTATGCAGATGACATGCTACTATACACATTGCAACCACTTTTGAGCCCTCCCATTGGGATGTTAACATTAGAGTATTGCTATACTGGATGGATAATGATAACACTGACATTGAATGGCCAAATCTCCAAGGGGCGTCTGTAAATTTTGACTTCTTTACAAGCCTTGCTGTGTTCTAAGTTGCCATTCGCACAGCTCATTTCGAACCTTACATCTAACCCAGTTGTTTTACACTCAGTCAAGATCTAGAACCAGTTTAGAATATCCTTCTCACTTACAGATCTTTCTCAGGCTACACCAATTGCAAATAATCATATGTTTATCCCATCATTGGTAGATGGGTCTTTGATAAGTGGTCCAGGGGAGGTATGGTCTCACTGTCTGATCTGTATATTGATGGCAAATTTGCTCTCTTTGAACAGTTGGTACAAAAATACCATATTCCCAAATCATATTTTTGTCGATACTTACAGCTTTGGAATTTTGTTTTCAAACTTTAAATGTTTTCCCTTGTGCCCTCCAACATGTCAGACTCCATTTTTAAACCATAAACTAGTTAGAAAACAAACTATTAGCGCAATATACAACCTATTGTATTCTCATAAGCTGATGCTTTTGGATCTCAAAAATGAAAGGGAGACAGATTTAAATGAACCAATCATAGACGACACTTGGGACAAAATAATACAGAGAAACCTGTCCTCCTCCATCTTTCATAGACATGCTGTTATTCAATTCAAAATTGTACATTGTTTGTCTTGGTCTAAAGCTAGATTTTCTAAGATCAAGGCTGACGTAGACCCCATACGTGACCGATATGGACAAGATCCACCCACTCTCTTACAGATGTTCTGGACATGTCTGAGGATTTGCACTTTTTGGGAGTCCATCTTTGAGACCTTTTTGAAGAAAGGGCTAGTGCCATCTCATTCATTGTGCTCTTTGCCATGGCCCAGATGGGCTTCCATCTTGAGATATGGGAAAGAACTATGTTGACTTTCTGTTCTCTGCTAGCTCGTAGATTTACGATACTGAAATGGAAAGACCCAATACCTCCAACCTACAGTCATTGGATTAGGGAAATCATGTATTATATCAAGCTGGAGAAGATCACATACACAATCAGGTCTGTTAGAAAATGTTATATTTGACAGTCTTTCTTAATGTTTGTTGAGCAGGTAATATTGTATTGTAAATTTCTGCTGCCCCTTGTCATTTATTTATCTTTTTGTTTTTGCTTTTTTCCTTACATCTGGCTGTGTGGATGATGTGTTTTGAACTCTGTATCCTCAACTAATAACGCAAGACTGGTAATTGGGGACAAGAGTGGCTGGGTAGGAATGGGCTGGGGTTGGAGGGGATTTGCTCTCCTGTTACAGTTGTGTTGGACCTAATTTAAATTGTAAAATATAAATTATAAAAGACCTTGATCAAAAAATAGACTAACCAAAATACACTTTCTATGAAGCGCCCACCTCAAGGTTTCTGTGAAAGGCCATCAGATGAATCACTGAGGCTTCGTGTACTTGCAGAAGGGAGATTCATTTCAGCCTAAATGTGCATATTACTATTTGACTGTACCTGAACAGTAAGGTCAAAATGTGGGAAAGCCTGCAGGAGACAGTCAGGACAGACTTCAGTGGTACAGCCAGACTAACATCCCATGAGAAATGAGGCAGTGTGGAGGACACAGCACTGAATCTCCCCAATCCTGCTGGGGGCTGAAGTGCTCTGATGCTCAGTGGCAGATTGGACAGGGCCAATACGAGCAGACGGTCAACAATGGGCACCAGTGTGCATCCTCTATTAATCCTGCAGCATTTACAGTTACCCAGCAGTGCCAGACCTGACATCCAATGACAGGCCAGACTAAAACGCCAATGGCGCCGCCCTGCTGCCCCCAACGCATTCATCTTCCCACCAGGGAGGTTGAGGCTGGCAGACAGACAGAGAAGAGGCAGCAAAGAAGATGGAAAGAGAAGGAAGGACAATGGGAGAGAAGGACTGAAAGAAAGTAGGAACAGAGAATTAGAGAAAGAGAGCCTGAGAAGGAGAAGTATTTAAAAAGAGGCAGAAACAGTTTAGAAAAATAGAGTGAGGGAAATGTGAAGGGGGGGACGACACAGCAGCTCTTTTTATCAGCCGCTACAAATGATTAGGGAGGCCCTAGGATCTTGGCAGACATGCCGATCTCAGGCTGAAAGAGAAGGAGAAAATGGTGGGGTTTCAGACCAGGCTGCACCAGGACAACACTTAGTTATATCTGCCTGGGGAAATTCAACAAACTTAACTGACCTGTGCCACTGAAACATCCATCTACTGTCTTTGTGTGTCTGAAATGTCAAGTCTAAGGATGACGCACTTTCAAGTATAGAAGGTCAAAGTTGAAGAAGACAGTGGACCTGTGATGGGCGTTTACAACAAAACTGGTCATAAATTCAAAGCTTCCACTCATTTTCTTTGGGATTTCTCTGGATTTGCCAGCAGAAATATAACTGGATTATGTTTACATACGGACACTTTTATAAATAACCCTAAAAAATTAAATAAATAAAAACATTAATGGACCATATTGCCATTTTTTTCATTGGCACCATATCAGAATTAAGCTATTTTCATTACAGAGCATCTAAGTCTGAAAGTGTCCTACATCACAGACCCACATCAGAGTCCAAGCTCTCTATCATTATTGCCACATTGTTGGATGAGAGGAAAGGGGCGGGGTTCATTTAAATGCAATGAACAGAGACATAAAAATATTGTTATAACAAAAAAGGGAGCACTTACAATGTATGTTTTTTATCTTCTTATAAATCAGGGCCGATCTAGCCAATTTTTGTTGTCCAGCATCAAATGCAATTTATTTTAGCCATTCAAAAATATTTTAATGGCTTAAGTAACTATGTATTACTGTGATATTGTATTAGTTTTTACTCTTCAAAAAAATATATACTCACACCATTTAATTCCAGTTTATGTTCCTTAAGCTTTACTGGAAATTTTCAGCCACTGCACAACTGCGGTCACAACTTCTCTGAACCCTGATAAAGTCCACATGTGAACTGGTGGCAAAGACGATGAACTGACCTGATGTAGTACGGACAGGTGAAGTCTGTCTCCTTGTGTCTCTGGTCAGCTTGCATCTGCAGCAGTCGTCCGATGACTTTTATGAGCCCTTGGACATTTCTGTTTACAGCACAAGTGAAAACAAAATATAGACATTATAATCCCAAAAATAAAAAAGCAAAGTGGTAGAAAAAGATCATATTCGCAAGGGGCGAAAAAAAGTAAAAGATGGACTCCTTCTGATTCAGTATTGAAAGAAAATCCAAATTGTAACCATTGAATTTTTGCATACACAGCAGAAAAGCAAAATAATACAACTAGTTTTATTTTAATAAAAAATAATAACAAAAAACACAGACCTATGTGGAAATGGGGATATCAACAGCGGGAGGACTGTAAATCCTCCTGTCTAACCTCGTGTGTGTTTGTGATCTGCACACACACGCACACACACACCTGCGTGCCCGTTACCAGAACAGGGAGTTTGATGTAAGTAGTGCAGATGCAGCTCCTCGTAGGTTTGTGTAAAGATGTTAACGGTTTATTTGTGCTGATAAATGACATTTTATTTCCCTGATTTACATTTTTGCTGTTTAACTTGGTAAATGTTGTTTAACTTTAACTCCCCTACATGACCCCTGCTGGTAGTCTCACTTGCTGGGCAGCTGAGTAGAGCCCGAGTTTGGAAGATGTGTTTGTTTGGAACAAATAATAAAAACTTTAGTCTTTCTTTTAATACAGATTATTTATTTGTTTTACTTGTTTTTGTTGTTGTTGCTGCACAAGACAACAACATCAGCCAATTCCAGAAAGTTGTTTGATGCAAAAGAAAAAAGTTGGAATTACATGTAAAACGCAAAAGGAAAAAAAAATTGTTATTGTGAGTCCCAGATTCTTCATGTTTCTTTCCTTCTTAGCTTCATTTTATTTGTTAGTATACATGCATTTTGGAATTTTCTCCTGCAACATATTCCAAAACAAGTCGGTAAATGGGCAATTTACTGCCACAGAGGATGTAAAATAAAAACTATTTCAGACATTTTCGTCATCAAGTGACCGTAATGAGGAATTTCTACAAAAAAAGAATTTATGAAAAGTTGAGTCTTTATGGCTCAAGGCTGCACAGGGGATCTAAACTTTCTAACGAAATGTGTGACAAAATCATTGAAATGTTTTAAAAAAAATAATGTTCACCAATGAAAACTTGGAAAGCGTTAATATATTATTGTGCTGCAGTGCATAATATTATGATATCATTCAAGGAAACAGGAGGGACCAGTGCATAATGGGCACAAGGGCAGTGTCAACATCTTTGGACCCAGGGGCAGACCTTCACACATGTACTGGACATGTACATTATGATCAGAAAATTGGTATTTCTGATCTATTTTTAGAAGAAATGAGCTTTTGACCAAAGACCAACAAGTCCAGAATCCAGGATCTGTGAGGTACGAGGTGGTATCAGCGTCCTTAGAGAAGCTCACGTCTTCTTCTGTGATGGCAGCATCAAAGCATAACAGAGCAACACGTGCTGCCGTCAGCATCTCTTTCAGGGACGTCAAACCATTTTTCAACAAGACAAAATAAAACTACTTTCTGAACACATTTTGCTTCTTTCCATTTGTCAAAATCTCAGTTTGACAAGACTGTTCATACTTTTATTTAATCTACTTTAGACTACTGTAACAGCCTTTTTTACCTGTTTAAACTGAAAGATCTCGACCATCGGCAGACAGTCCAGAACACTGCTGCAAGGTTCTTAACAAACACTAGAAAGAGACAACGCATAATGCCTCTTATGTTATTTGCATTGGTCATAGGTGCATTTTAGTCAATTTGAAAATTTTAGTCCTTAGTTTTAGAGTCTCATGCAGTCAAACTCCTGCCTATGTCTCTGACCTTTTAGATCTCCTCACCTCTTCTCGCAGTCTGACGTCATGTGGCTGATGGCTGGTGGTGGTGTCATGTTAAAACTAGAGGGGATGCCACTGGTAAAGCAGTGATCGCCAGGTTGAGGAACACGTTCCCTCCATCTTTACATTGCCTTGACTGGCTTTCAAAAAGCATATTTGATTTCGACAGGTGTTTAATTAGACCAAGACTTAGTAAAAAAAAATTATATGTCTGTTTTTATATCTATTTGTTCTGTGGTTTTTGTCTTTTATTAGTTATGTATAGCTGTCATGAAGCAATTTGTGGCTTTTAAGTTCTGAAAAGTGCGATGAAAATAAATATTTTTTACTCTCCAACTCTGCACTGCTGAAATGTGCAGGCTAGTCGATGAGTGGATTAGTTAACAGCTTCCTATTTGCAAGGTTTTACTGCACTTACAGTAAAGGTTGCAAGTACAGAAAAACATGATACACCAACGTACCACTGTTGCGCTTCCTGAAAAGCGTTTTGCGTACCTGGCAGACGGCAGGAGGTTGAGGACACTGTTGAGGATGTGCTGCAGGTCTGCGTGGCCCTGATCCACCAGCAGGACCATGGCATCACAGCAGGCCGAACGGACCGGAGCACAATCACTGCAGCACTGCTGCCACAGAGCATCCAGAGCTGCTCCCTAATGTACAGCACAATCCAGGCCAGTCACAAGAGCAAAACACACATGAACTTGACTACTAGCTCTTGATTTCACAATGTCTGACACCAGTAAGTAAAGAAACCAATATAATATGTCTTCATGGGGCAAAGAAACCAACATGATTCTAGATGAACTCACCTGTGTGGAAGACTGCGTGATTTGCCCATTTGGACCATTTTCTTTTAGCACAGCAGCAACCAGATTTCTCACCGCCTTCAACAATGAGAAGATTTCATGAAAAGGATCAAATTCACCAACAGCTGGTCGCATGACCGCTGACACCTGGTAGCAGAGCATTGCATTATGGGATACAATATACAACTTAGATGAGTCAGTTTCACAGTGAATAACTTTCCTAAACAAAGGACACCATCTGGGTCAAATACTGCTGATTGTGCAGTATTGTGTGCAACTGTGCACAGTATGAAGAATGCATGCATGTACACAATCTGAAACACTTTTTGGCAAAATCAGTACACACTAGTGTGATATGAAGATTTGAAAACAGTGTCTGACTTAAAGTAAACGACTCAAATCAACTTTACGTTATTGTCCTGAGAGGGCAGTTGGTTGTGCAGCAAGACATCAAAAACAGACAAACAAACATGAGACAACAGACAACAAAACATAATATGAATGAATATTTAAAAATTAACAAATGAGAAAGTGTGAGGAAAGTGTGGCATAGAGCTTGGCAATCTTGCAAACCCTTCACAATCAGAGGCATGATTGTTGCTGGGAACAGCACAAACAAACCAGAGGCCGCCAGCTGACTGCATCATTTTGAAAAGAAGTTGAGTTTTTTTATACCGAGACTTTGCTGGGTCAGTCTACTGGTTCTTCTGTTCAGGAATAGATGTATTTCATCCTTGAATTCTTCCAGTAGGTGAAGGTTTCCTGCTTCAGTGAAACAATGATCTGATGCAGTTCTACAAACTGACACGTTTTATGACTTGAGGGGGTGAAAACGTGTTTACGGGCTCATAAATTTGAGCAATAAAGTGCCTACCACAGAAATGCAGCAGTTTTGATCAATAGATAAATTCAAATTTTATTTCTTTTCCTTTTTTAAAAAAAAAAATTACTCAGATCCAAGCCATAAATTGTCTCTGTAAAAATCAGTCTTATACACTGGAACCCAGCCTTATCTGAGGACTTCTGCACAACAAGAGAAAAACTTGACTGTGTTATATAAATAGATTCGGCAGCTCACCTGAGCTTGGATGACAGGACTGGAGAAATCAAACCGGGTCTTCAAACTCTCTGTCATGTCTGCAGCTCATACCTGAGAGCAGAAAGAATCACAAAACCCTAAAAACCGTGAGAGTCAACAGTATTATTAGGACTGTTTTTCCACCTTGAGGACTCGCAATTTCGCCAACAATATGACAGAAATTTTCACACTTGATGACAGATTCCCTTTTCTTATTTCCTATATAATTAATTTTCTATACCCACATAAACCTTTCCAGGGGGTCAGCTGGAGACTATCCCAGCTCACTATGGGTTAGTCCATCGCAGGGCCACACATAGACAAACAACTGTATAAGCTCACACTCACACCTACAGGCAATTTAAAATGATTAAGCCAGAGTACCTGAAAAACCCCACACAAGCACAAGGAGAACATAACCACCCACCCACTGAGCTGCTCACCCATCCACTGAACTGCCCATCCAACCACATACCCACCCATTCCACAGTCTCTAAATGGTCATATGTGTCGATCCCAATTTTGGCCAATTCTAATTTTCTTAAAACAACCAAATCAGCTGGATACAGTGATGTCAACAAGTGAAATAGTAAATTGATCCAGTGACAGAGAGGCTGCAGGTAGGCTACTCTACTATCTTTGTCAGCTTCACAGCACTGAGCATGTTCACCAGACTGATGCTTTTCTAAGTGTTAGATTAAGTTTGTTGTCCCAAACTGTTTGATTTTTTTTCCCCCCATAACTATATACACAGCAGATTGTGCATATTGCCATTTGTGGGAACTCTGTGTTTGTAGAGAAAAACAAATCCACATTGAAGATAAGCTTCTTTGATTGTCATCACCATGTGAAACTGACTGAAAACCTATCGCTGATTCCTTTACTGACAAGCGCTGCAATAATTATTATCTTTCACTTTCAACAAGTTCTTTAACTCTTAACTGAAGCAGGAAGGAGTTTCTCATCCTTAAACAGCCATGTCTGAAGTCCCACAGTCATGGAAAAGATGTTTTTTTCCGTTTCAGAAGAGTTAAAGAAAACAAAAACATTGGAGGAAATCACTAAAACTACTTTATTAAAAACTGTCAAACATGTTATTAAAACTTGGAAGAAGTGTGGTGAGCCATAAACTTCCAGGACAAGAGGGTAGTTTATAAAAGGTAATTTAGTGAAATCTAATCATTAAAAAAAAAAATCCATAGCAAATCAATGTAATGATTAACAATATAGGAGCATTTGAACACACAACATGTGGACAGAACTTAAGGTGTTGGAGCGAAACAAGAGTGTAGCTTTAAAAACAACTTTTCAGTTAGGATTATTAGGCATGTATTTAAAAAACAAAGAAGCCTTCAATTTTCTAAAGAGCATAAATATTAGAGCATGTGCTCTGAGGAGTCGAGTGTGACGATGGGATCAGGGTAAGAAGAGAAGCAGATGAAGTGATTCAAGCATCATGTTTTACACCTTTGGAGCAAACTGAGGAGGTAGTATTATGGGGTTATCTCAGATGGTCAGGTCGAGGTTTAGCAACTTTATGCGTCTGCCCCTCGTGCACCCCCAACCACACACAAAAAAAGCGGTCAGTACCATCCATAAAAAGAAAATCTTTCCTGTCAAGAGCTGCTCCAGAGCAGGAGACATCATTCTCACATTGTCCTGCACAGTCCAGACCTTCAGAAACTCTGAAATAGGCTCAAGAAACCATATGAATCAGCTGCAATCATCACGACATTTGGACAAAAATGTGTTCAACCCTGGACAAAATACCACAGTAAATGTATGGTACTTTGTAAATGTGTGCCATAAGCTGGTCCAACAAAGTTATAGAGCAAGATGCTTTATTTGATTTTATTTTTGAGCCCAGCCAATATTTGTGTTTATTCAAACACAAGGAAGATGGGACTCATGTAGCTTAACCCATACCACCCCCCACAAATACAGCCACCCAACCCAGCGCCCCTGCTGTTGTCTAGCTGATAAGCCAGCCTGCTTTGTTGGACTGTCCACCACGCTGCTCCTGCTCACTCCTCACCAGCTCCCACCATCACGACCACATAATCAGGTAAGCTGGCAGCGCCTCCAAACACACTCATCTACTTAAGACTCTAAACTCCACCACTGCTCCTGGTTGGGACATCCTGTGGCATTTATTTATGAAATATTCATAAAGAAAGAGATAAACTGTGCATATACTTACCACTCTGGTTTATATCCAGACTTCAACAGATTTATAATTGTGTCACATTAAAAAAAAGATATTTTAGTGAATAACTGATTAGCAGACACCTATCATTATAGAGTACCTGGCTTCTACTCTAAAATACTGTCCATCGCGAGATAAACTTTTAAAAGTTGAAATGGCAAACAGCTCCAGTGGTTTCTACAGCATATTTACTTCACAGTCAAACAATATAGGCTAGCTTGTACTGCAAGGTCTGCATTAGCGATACAAGAGAGGACAATACATGAGCAGCGTCCACGCAACAAGTGCTTTAGAAATAACACCACTGAGGGTTTACTTGCTGCCTGCAAACCGCGCACACCGGTCAGACACGCGAGGGTTTCAATTCGGACCTCCTATATTCATTCATGCCTGCGGCAGATGGGTTTCTGACAACAGAAAACACAAGGCAGCCAACAGTTGTCTCTTATTACTCCGAAATGTGTGATTGTGGATGCAGGTGCTGGAACTGTAGGCTCTGCCTGCATTTTATTTATATTATCCTGCATACAAGATTGTTTTGGACTGTAACCTTTGCGTAAATAGTGCACAGCCACTAATAGATTGTAGCACAAAGGGTTTAAAGATGACAGAAATTGTAGGCTGCAAAAAAAGGGAGTTCACAAACCCTTCTGGGATGTTACACATATGTTTCTCTAGAAACCCAAATGTGTGAGCTCCAGATGTCACCATCTCTGTGGGATATGACTCCAACCAACCACCTAAAAATAGGTGAACAGGTGGAACAAACCGGGACAGCTGATTGGAGCACGTCCACCTTACCTCCATTACCACAACCTAGATCCATACTAACAAATGTAATCTTGCACTCATTCTGATCGAATTAATCCAGCCTTGTTACAGTTAAGGAAACGACCTCTGAAATGAGGACTCCTGCCTCCACATGGAGCAGTCTTCATTTAAACTCTTTTTCACATATCAACAGTTGTCCTCATTTCAGTTCTCGTTTTAGTAAAGACACCTGAAAAGAGGCTGAATGAACAGGTTTGATCAGCATGAATGGAGGATATTGTTAGTCGTCATTATAAAGCAGCAAGAGGTAAAATATGCTAAAATGGGCAGATTTGACTGTCTTTGCCCTCTGACCCCTGCAGGGCCGGTCACAATGGTCTACTGGCACGAAGAACACCACAATAGGTCATGTCATCTTTAAAATAAGAATGTCAATGTTCTGTTAAGTCTTAATGCTCACTAGTGGTAAAGGTTAAACAATTCACCCCTTGTGCAGTTCTCATGGATCTAAAACAGACCAAAACTGTTTCATCTTCAAGGCAGTAAATATGCTTAGTTCTGTTGTAAAGTTAGACAAATAATAACAAATAATTAATTCTATTAATGTTTCACTTTAGGCATCAATAAAGTATTTAGAATTTGAATTAAAATGGGAGCCAGTGAACTGACTCACTTGTGGATCAAGTCTCTAGTGGTCATTTGAGGAGGTGCACTTTTCTGTACCTCTGCAGGTAACCTCAAGTTCCCAAAAGAGCTTGACCCTTGGTGGGAACCGACCCAGAAACAAACTACTTTGGTCAAACATCAAAAAGCAGGCAAACAAGCAGGAAATTACTAATGCCACTAATATAACAGAAATGAATTTCCCTAAGAGAAATTTAAAAGAGAACTGAAAAGGTTTAAAGGAGCCAACTATGAACATCACATTTTTTGGATAAATCTGATATGTTTGCCAGTAAAATCTTTAGAAACTTATGAAAGATGTTCTTCAGAGTGAAACCACACTTCCAAAAACGTTGGGACAGCTTTTAAACTGTAAATAAACAGTATGTAAACTTCATTAACAAACCAAAATATATATATATATATTTTTTTTTTAAGTAATTTCGAATTTGATTGCATGATCATCTCTCAGTCAAGTTAGGATGGAGGATGTTTACCACCGTAAAACCTCCCCCTTTTCTATTAACAACACATTTCCCAAATAAATTTCAAATCTAATGTCACATCTTATTTTTAACCTTGTTTCTGCCATCAAATTTAAAACTGCCTAATTTTTTATCAAATAAATTTACTCACTTTCAACAACTTTTGATAGGTTTTCTGTTATCTACTGTAAATCAAATATGGGATATTAGAGTTGCACATCATTATATTCTATTTTTATTTACATTTTTGAACAGTGTAAACTTTTTGGAAGGCTAAACCATAAAATCGGCAAACTTTACAAAAAAAGTCTCATGTTCAAAACTTGTGGCTGCAGCTGTCCAGCTGCTGTCAGACAGATGCCATCTCACTCCTAATTACGGAAGCCCCTATATGACTTAATAAAACGTGTTGCTGCAGCTTTACTGCCCAAAATTCACCTTTAATTATTGTATTTTCTAGATTGGGTTAAGGCCGATTTTATGGATGATCATTGCTTAGTAAGAACGCTTACTGTAAAGTTTTGTGCACATTTGCTTTTTGATATCTTAAACTTGTAAAGAATATTTGTGACAGATTTGTCTATGGGCCTCAACAAAGGTCATTCTCTCTCAAGCTAGCACTGGTCTTCATCGCTTCGTTTTCCACCATTAATAAAATCCAAAAAAACACAGCGGTGCAGAACCTTGGTGAAAACTGCACATCAACATCAATCCTCATTCAGGTCCAGTAATAAGATGAAATAAGGCGGTAAAGTCAGGAATAAGTAGCAGTGCCACCACGGAGTTATTAACACATGCTAACGGTTTCTTTTACCTGCTCAATGTTCGTTGTCATTCAGGTAAAGTTTAACCTTTCCTGCTGGGATCGGCTGGATAACATACAAGAATGTCTTAGAGAAAACACAAGTTACAACTGCTCATGACAAAGTTTACCTCCTCCTCAAGTAAATCGGAAACACACATGTAACTACGGCGAGAAGCGAGGACCAAAAAGAATAGAACGTGACATACGTGAGAATATACAAACAACTTTTACATTTCAGTCGTTGTGGTACGTGGAAACTGGAAAATAGAAAATTCATTATTTGTACTACTGTTATTGTCGTTTTTGCTGTTGTTGTTATCATTATTGTTATCACATCGTTGCAGTTATTATGATATACATAAAAAGTTAATGTACCTATTTATTTGTCTATCTAGGTTCTTATTACTTTTAATGAATAAACGAACAATGCTATTCACCATTTCTCAAAAGAAACTTTGGTTATTTTTAATATAATCTTAATCCAATAAAAAACATCAGCTAGGGAACGTGTTCTCTGTATCAACTGTTTCAGCTGCAAATACTCATGTCAGATGACTGTTCACTTTCAAAGGTAGTACTAATGTCACAACAGAATTTTTAAGTATTAAACGACCAATAGAACCCGTTAAAATTCATTATGGCTTTAACTTAAATCTTGAAAACACTATAATTGCTGCTGGATTGCGGCCATCTGATTGGTTGTCAGCTTGGCTGCTCTTCTCACATTGGCTGTTTGAAGCTCATACTCTATCTGCTGGGCCAGCGCTACGCAGCGCGTGCGCTTTTTAGCCTCAGAGCCGTCAAGGTTGCCGAGTTGAGCTGGAAAGGAAACAGAAACGAGAAGATTTCACTTTCAAAATAAAAGAATTGAGACCGAAATGTGCTTTGCTTCATCCACAACCCTAAATCAGAAAAAGTTGGGAAGGTGTGGAAAATGAAAACTTTAAAAAAAAAAAAAAATCTTGAATTGACATTTGCAGAAAGTATGGGCCAAACATATTACAAAATGATCTAATCAGCTTTGTTTTATGTTTTAAATTACACCAATTCTTGGTTTTAAGGCTGCATCATACAAAAAGAAAAAAAAATGTACAAGTTTGTAATATCACTAAATTCCCTCACAACACATACATGACGCTCTAACATTGAGAATACCAAACAATGTTTCATCCATGGCTTTTTAACTCTGTGTACAGTGAATTTTTTTAATAGATACATTTTCATTACCCTTGAAATTGTGTGAAGTATAAATATGAATGAAAAGTACAGCAAATGAGGAAATGTCATTTTCACAAAAACTCTCATTTACTGAAAAAAAGGGAGTTTGGAGTTTTCATGAAGTGAATTTCAAGGCAATTTGATAAAGAAATATTTTGAAAAATTGTCATAGAGGCACCATTTTCAGATCTTCCAGGCACATGAAATGATCAGAAAGAGTCTCGTTGCTTTTTGTTGGGAACTGGCTCTCTTGAACAATAATTTAGCAGGTCAAGAAAAAAAAGAGGCACTAACAGTTATATGACTCATTTTATAGTTTGAATCCACTGCTTCATGAAATCATAGAGCTTTGAGAAATCCTTCAAATCTAGCTGACTGCTGTTAATTTATTGCTGGCTGCAAAACTATAATTTTGAGGAAAGAAATTCTGGACACCCGTCATTATTATTCATGGAAGGACTTGAGAAGAAAATGCAGTTTTGACATATAGCATGACATAATGGAAATGCAATTAATTCACAGTTGAGTCTTGTCAGCATTACATGATATTGCTTAAGTTTTGCTGCTACACTGAAATGAAAATATTTTCAGTAACAATGGTATCTTCTGCACATTTTTTGCTTTAGATGATAACAGCATCTGCTCCTTATGAGACATTCATGGGATTTATGACCTACATCAATCCATTTCTTTTTTTCTTTTAGTGTCCAAACATTTTCCTTGTTTTTGGTTTTACTTTGTAGTTCAAAAGGAGTTAAGCAAAAGCCCTATAATTTCATTACCTAGGCATTAACAGTAAAAGCCATATTGATTCATTTTCAGTTTCTTTCCATTATATTTATTCATGAAAAATCACATCTCCAAGAACTTTACAGTCCAGTTTAATATATTCAATATATTATAATAATCATGTAAGACAATTATTTAAGAGTCCTCAAGCAAAATGATGACATTATGCAACATTTTGACATGGTGCTTGCTTGGATATCCAAGTAGAGGCTATCATGAACAGTCTCTATAGTTTACACACTCCGTGAGCGCAAACTATTGACATTGTATGTTCTTTTTAAATAATTCACGATACAAATATTTTAATGAATGGCTCAAACAAATGAAATATAGGACAAATTTTATACTAGTTGGGTATGTAAGTATGTACCATTCAGTAAAGATGTCATCCAGAGGTAAAGAAGCAGCTTTCAACATCTGGCCATGACTTACCATCATGATTCTATAATCATGTAAAAGTCGGTGACCACATTAAACTGTCAGTTCTAGAACGAGTACAGGAGTACAGGCGCATGGGGGAGCATTTACAGTACTTATTGGACAGATTTGTTTTTGGGGAAGGTAAGTATTGGGTTGGTAGTTGATAGGCAGGCAGGCAGGATCTGAACACAGAGAAACAGGTTAGTAGAAATCCAACAGCTAAGAATACAAACCAAGTGCTAAAACTGACAGAGTGTAGTTTGACAACCTGGTGAGGAGTTGCTGCAGAGCTGCTCCTCTTAACCAGAACTGCTGATTGCCATCAGGTGTGAGGCCACGTCCAGGTAGGAGGGATCACCAGGAACACGGGACGGGAGGGGGGACAAACAGCAGCAGCAGCAGAATACCTGCAGCACATGACATAAACATGGCATAAACAGAAGTTAATATGGAATTACAATGGCAAGAAAAAAGTGAAACCTTTGCAATTAAGTGGCTTTCTGCATTAATTTGCCATAACGTGTAATTTGATATTCATATAAGTCACAAAAATAAAGAAATAACATTGTGCACACATACACAGACAACCATAATTTCTCCACTCTTTATTAAATACACAAATTTGGTAGCAATGACTTAAAGAAAATGCTTTTAACATCTCTGGAGCAGATCTGAACAACATGCAGGAGGTTTTTTTTATTTTTTTTTTTCATCATTCCTCTTTAGAAAACGGTTTAAGAACATTTGCAGGATGTCTGATGTCAGAGTCTGTCTTAAGGTGTTTCCACAACGTACCTGTGGGGTTAAGGTCCAGAATCTGATCAGGTCACTCCAAAAGGTGGATTTTCTTTTCACAAAGTCGTCCTGTGGTGGATTTACTTTCATTCTTGACATCGCTGTCAAACTGCAACACCTGACTTCTGCCAAGCTTCAGCTGGCACACAGTCATCTTGGTATGATCCTGCAGGATCTTATCTTGGAAAACCAGACAACTGGCAGGTGGTCTAAGCCCAAAACATGATGTTTCCTCAACCATGCTTCACCTTTGGGATTATTTGTTTGTTTGTTTGCTTGTTTTAATATTTGATAGGTATGCTAAGCTGTGTATTCAGCTAAAATCATCTTAAACATTTGTTTTATCAGTTCACAAAACATTTTCCCAATAATACTGAATATTTGCAAGGTGATCGTTGGCAAACTTCAGAGGTACATCAATGTTTTCTTTCTTTGCTTTTCTTTTCTTTCTTTTCTTTTCTTTTCTTTGTGGTGTTTTGCCTTGAAAACTCTGCCAACTCAATGAATTATTTATGGCAGACTCATGAACAGACATGTTTCCAGTTCCAGCGATGTCTTCAAGCCTTTTTCTATCATGCACACGTTCTTCTTTACCTCACTGAGTATTCTGTGTTGCTGCCTAATTTCTCCAACAGTGGACTGATGGATGCCAAAACACTTTGAACTGACATTTGCAGACATTTTAATTCCAGTCTTTTTCAAAGTAATCACTCCTGATTGTATGTCTTCAGAGATCTCCTTTTTGTATCAGCAGATGCTTCTTATGAACATAAATATTTTTAGCATCTTTTGTCAATAAAACAGCTCTAAATCAAACCTCCAAACTAATTTAATTAAGTGGACTCTATCTATGGAAAATATAGACATGATGTAAATTTCATTGAAGTAATAACTCCACTGACCAACTTTATTCTTCCACCAGGACAATCAAAATTAAATGTGTGTTCAACAGAAACATATCATATTATAATTGTTTGTGAGCTGTCATCTCAATAATTTTTTCTAACTATTGTGATCACATTTTATGACTTTTTTTTTTTTTTGCAAAAACTCAATTTTTTTTTAAATTTTGCAGCCACTGTAGGCTTAGCACAGTTGGTCTCCTCCTTCAGTGTCGCCTAGGCCGAGTGGTTGTATTTTGAAAGTCCTTGCCGGAAGTGTCCTCGATTATTACCTTGGAGTTGACCGCCGGCGAACCTTTGAAAGTCTTCAGTTTGACTTCAATCCAAGAGACCATGTCCGCCGTCATCGGCGAGCTCTACTCTCCTCTAATCTCGTTTAAAACTATTTCTCCATGAAATAACAGTAACGTCGGGCCTCAGTGATGGCCAGCTCGGTGAGTAGCCCTTTACAGGCTTTGCGGGTGCGTCGCAGTTACGTGGATCATTCATTCGGTAATTTTGCTGTTTTGTCACGCTGGAGAGGTCGGTGGTTTTACTTCGTAACGTGGATTTTCAAGCGGTTGTGGGGATCCCGTACGTGTCCTTAATCGGCTAAATTAGTTGTGTAATCCAAAATAAACAGCCAGAGACTTCGGAGTTTTATTTTCCAGACGTTGCCAACAAGTAAACACCATTTTTCATGAATAATGTAAGGCTGTTTGTGGTCGGTTACACACTTTCCCTGAATTGGGCAGGAAAGTACACGCAGTATTTTGTCATAATTGAGCTTTAAGAGTGGGAAAATGACACGTTTCTGTGGAGGTTCAGCAGAATATTTGACTTGTACGTACACATTTCAGTTCAAACGTACGCTTGTACATCTATTTGAAAGGTTTTGGAAAGGCTGAAATATAGATTTTCCCGTTTAAATGTTGAGGTTAATGTTCCGATGGTTTAAACTAACGTGAGTCTGTCTTGGATGAGGCGAAGCAGGATGTTTTTGTTTAAAATGAAAGTTACAGCCTCAAAGACTGGGGGAAAAAAAAAAAAATTTCAAATGAATAGAATTTTCCTGCCAAGCCCGTGTGGATTGGAGGGGTAACCGGGTGGTTTGGTCCCTCAGGGCGCTGTTCAGGTGAAACTGGAACTCGGACATCGTGCCCAGGTCAGGAAGAAACCCACGGTGGAAGGCTTCACCCACGACTGGATGGTGTTTGTCCGCGGACCAGAGCACAGCAACATTCAGCACTTTGTGGAGAAAGTTGTTTTTCACCTGCACGAAAGCTTCCCCAAACCAAAAAGAGGTAACACGCGTGGATATTTTCTGCTTTCATTCCCGGGGATGAGGTGTTTAAAAACGTCAGTAAACGCCGCTTTATGGACGTTGCTCTTCTAAACTTTACAAAAAACAAACACAAAAGCAGTCCAATACTGCTGGTGTTTTCAATGTCCTGTAGCAAAACACTGGTGCAATATATTGGAGAGGATAATGGAGACATCTGACTCAGAATAATGAAGTATAAGTCATGTCATCAATGGCTTTGCTGCTTTTACAAGAACAATATCTTGACTTCTTTTTGGATGCATGTGGCCCTCTGGACACTTAGAGTCTTAAAATCGTACAAAATGGCAAAAGTTGAGGCTTGACTTCTCCGATTTCGCTTGTAATTGTTTAGTTCATAAAATGTGCTCAAAATGGGACAGTTTCATGTCTTATTTGTCTCTTGTATGAGCAGGATAATCCCAAACATGGCACTCCGTATGACTAAAGCAGGAAATCCCATTAAAGAGGAAAAAAATATTGATTATTCAAGCCAGCAGAGCGTTGATCATTTAAGCTACCAAGAAAAAGAGACAGTTTATGAGACCGCCACCTCCTTTTTGCGATTTTTTTTTTTTTTTTTAAATGTTATTTTTAATGATGGTCGACACTAATAAACAGCACTGTTAAATAAAAACAGGGCTTTTACAGTAAGAGGCTTGTGTTTGGTTAAATTTCAGTAAAAGTACACCGATTGTATTTATTCCATCCCGTTGACAGTTAATAGTTAATACAGCAGGCCAAAGTCTTGTCTAAACTCAAGACCCAGAACTGTGAAGACTATAACCAGTAAAATGTGTTTATTTAGTGAGAATAAATACATTGTCTGCCTCTGTGGATGGAGACAAACACATGTTGTGGTGTATGTGCTTTTTATCTAAAAGTTCACGAAGGTAAATAATCTTGGACTAATGTTGAACATCATGACGGATACAAGTAATAGTTTGAAGTGAAACTTTGTATTGATCATCAACACACCCAGATCAGAAAAAAAATGGAGCAGTATGTAAAATGTTAAAAATAAATAAAAGAAGTAAAAACAGACAATGATGTTTAGATTTAAGTTTTATTTCTGACAGACTATTTCTGTCAATTTCAGTTCATTTCATGTACAATCATATTAGGTTTTCAAAACTCCAAGACATTAAAATAAGTTAGGGCAGTTTAGTGTCAGTAAGAAAGTGAGGGGTGAAAAAAAATATTTCAAACAGCTGATGTCAAAAAGTGATTGTGGTTATGAGACATATTAAAAGAGCAGTGTCTGTGATGGGCTGGAAAGACTTGGACAATTGGAAAGATATACATGTTTATTCAACATTGTGTAATATTATACTATTCAATGAATCTAGATGGATTTTAGTGTGAAACAAAAAGATTACAAGCCTGAACAGAGCACATTTAATCGTGTATCAATAGCTGATACAACCACAAGGATTAAATATTAGTGTGAAACCTTTGTGTTAGACACACTAAATGCTAGAATCCAGAGCAGTGTTCATAAATTCAATTTAAAACTGCTTTATGTAGAAAAATCAAATGTAACATTAACATCTCTGGACTCTGTGGTGTTTGGATGGACCATCACATAGTAGAAATGGGCACTGTGATCACATAAGTCAATGCTCTAGATGGTTTTAAAAAAAAAAAAGTTTTTTTTTGAAGAAAAGGACCGTCAAGACGGTTATGAGCATCAAGTCTTAAAGCCAATGTCTGTGACAGTCTCTGGTCATGAGTGCTCTTAGCAAAGCATCTTTTCTACATGTGTGACGACAGCATTATTCCAGAAAGGTACTCTTGAGATTTTAGAGCAACATATGCTGCATTCAAGGCCATATCTTTTTCAAGGGACACACCTTCATTTTTCAGCAAGACATTGTAAAACCACATTCTGCACACATTACAAAGACATGGCTGAGGAAGAAGAGGTTCTGAGCCTGACCTACCTGCTGTCCAGACTTGTCCCCCATGGTGACTCTGGAGGATTTTCTAACCAAAAATAGAACAACAATGATCCTGTACAGTTGCACTCCTGAAGGCATGTTTGTAGGGAGAAATGGCTTAAAAACAAACACCCAGCCAGAACTCTTCATCACTTCCTATTCTTAGTGCCAGGATGTCGTTAAGTTTTCTGAAAATGAAAGCGTTACTGGACCAACTTTTTTTTTTTAATAGTGTTGC
This sequence comes from Zenarchopterus dispar, assembly GCA_028564865.1. NCBI lineage: Eukaryota > Metazoa > Chordata > Actinopteri > Beloniformes > Zenarchopteridae > Zenarchopterus > Zenarchopterus dispar. The sequence goes on along the minus strand of JAOWBL010016793.1, from coordinate 6,691 downwards.
AATTCTGAAATGCAAAAAATACCTTTTTATATGAATAAATTAAACAATGTTGACCAAAAAAAAAAACACCATGAAATATTTTGGGTTGATATTATCTGTAGTAATAAGACAGTGGGTTCTTTTGTCTTTTCGTCTGCAGAGCTGCTTGACTTCATGTTAGAATCGCTAGTTGTCTTTTGGAGTTGACAGTATTTTCCAATAGTCAATGATTTTATTTCAGTTTCTCCACTGTCCTCAAGTTTAAACTCATGCCAGTTAGTTGAAGTGAAGAATAAATTTTAATTGAAGCATGATGTGAGTGTGCCAGTTGATGTTCTGTTTAGACTTGAAGTTAAATCTAGCATGCAGATCAAATGTTTTGGTCAGAAAGCAGCTCACTCCCTTAGAGCAGCACTGGGGAAGGAGCACAGATGCTTCGGTTAATGTGCACAAACGGGAGGAAGGCGTGTTGTGTTGCAGGGAGAGAACTGCTGATGGAGGTGGCTGAAAAATGGATGTTGGGTGGGGAATACTTTTGCAGTAATGTTTTTGTTTCCCTGTCTTGGCTGTGAATATGAGTCAAAAGTGTACATTTACCTCATCACCATCCTCACCTGTAGCTGTGAACTTTGGGTAGAGATTGTTAATAAACACAGTTGAAATGAGTTTTCTCAGTAGGGTGGCCAAGCTCTTTGTCACAGATTAGACGAGAAGTTTGGAAATCTGTCAAGAGCACAAAGTAGACCTCCTACTGCACCTCGAGCCACTTTACCCTGTTAGGTCTTATTAAATTTGAGATATGCCTAGTGGTTTGAGGGTAAAAAAACCAAAACCCTCAGCTGTGGTATTATGGGCTGCCAGGTTGCAGTACACCAGAATTATTGGACATGAAACATATTTCAGTTTGTGCCACAGAGCTGTCTGAGATTGATCTAACTTCTAACAATCACTAATCAGAAAAGTTGAGACATTTCTTAGCAGAGTATGAACCCAAGATATTTTTTCTCAGTACGTTTTCCAGTTTAGAAAATTATGATTCTTTCTGTCAACATATGAGTTGTTCTGTCATTGCAGATGGTGCGTGATGAAAAGTTACAGTTTTTTGAGCTTCCTTTCATCCTACCAACAGATCCTCTTGTGTACTCTAAACAGGGTTGTTTTGTCATGTTTTTTTCATTTTAAAATCTTTGCACATTCTACATTTCTGACAGGTCAGGACTACAGACTGGAACTGGAACTGGCCTGTTTATGTGCTCCAGAGGTTTCAATTCCCAAATTTAATCCAGAAATACTGGAATAAGCTGATGGAGAGAATCAATTTAGATTAAAGGACACGGGATACATGAAATTTATAGAACTGTAAGTGTTTAAATACTGTTTTCCAGTTTTCTGCTGCCAGCTAAACCAAAGATTGATCTGTTGTTTTGATGTGTGATCTATTAGATCCAGAAAAGCCCAGTGCAGAAAGTGGGTACTACCACATCCTATCTTAGTGGGATGCAACATACTGTGCTTTGCTCAGTAAAGAGATTCCTTTCACACGCACCTGTATTATTACAAAGAAAAGTCCAGTTAACTGACTTGCAGTTGTAGCTCCACTATTTGTGCACATAAACGTCCTGCGTGTGTTCATATCAGCTGTTGATGAAGGATGGTTTCTGGTACAGTGTGGTCTGCGTGTTTGGAGATTGTGAATGTCCAGCTGAAGCTCGTGTTTTCATGCCCCATTTTACACACTGTAGAAGGAGCAATTTTCAAGTACCTGTCGGCCTTTCTTTGAGAAACCTTGAAGTTTATATTCCCTGAAAAGGAAAAATAAATGTCAGATTTTTAAAAAATTATTATTTTCAATAATGTCCTAATTTTTCTGATTTGAAATGTATTATATTGCAAACTGCAAAGCTTTGTGCATTTTTTTTTTGCCATCATGACAGCAAATTGGAAATCATTATTGGTGGATTGTTGAACAAAAAATCCTCCTGATAGTATCACCTTTTTTTCCCATTTCTGGTTCATCTAAATTTTAACGTTTGCAGTAGTTATAGTGGATTTATTCTGTTCAGATGAAGTCTTGTTGTTTTTTCACTTATTTCAATGTTTGGGTAGTGCAGATGTTTTTTCTCCCCCCATTTCTTTGGGATTATTATTGCAGATATTCGGTTTGGCAACAACATCCCCTTAAACCTCCATGATATCAGAATTAGCACTGGTTATGAGGAAGTGCATATCAGAACTGAGTCAGAACTACAGAAACGGTGACTGGTGCATCGTAACTTCAGCTTAACATGTTGGCAAAAAGCTACAGAGAAAAACATCAGCCGTCTTCATCAAATATTGGGAAGAAAGATGTGTATTGTCGTAGATTTCCATTGCCCTTTTATATAAATTCTTTGAGGCCTCAATGTTTAATGTTGTGTATTTTACAGTGATGGGGAGCATGCTAACCTTCTTCTATTCACTTTGGTGTCACACATTGTGGCTCTCCTGCAGCTCTGAAATTAAATAGGGGGCAGTTAAAAATGTCGTAAGCACAAAGTAGACTTCTCAGAGGAAAATAAGTTCCCTTTTGAGAGCTTACTTTAAACATTCAGGTGACTTTTTTTTTTTTTTTTTTTGGAACAGCTGTAATGTTTTTGATGTGTGTTTTTAAATGTATTTAATTATTGGCTATACACCGTAGCTCAAGAAGACAGGTACTTAATCACAGGGAGGGCAGTGCTGCAGGAATAAAAGGACCCATGTCTAAAACTAAATGGACTGGAAGATCATTTTCACCTCTTCCTGTTTCACCTCGTCTATTAACCTCTTCGTATTCCTGGCAAAGTGCTCCAAAACCGCTGTCCATGGCATACCCAAAATAAATCGAGGGTTGTTGTTGAAACACATGGAGTACATCTTTGTTTTGTTCTCTCTTCAAAGCTATCTCTAATCTGAAGTTGATAACTATAACAATTACACAAAAACATGCATGTTTTAACCGTTTTTCTCAAACATATGTCCAGAGACTTCCCAGAAAAGGCACATTTGGGTGAAAAAAATGCAATAGCTATTGGATGTTGAAGTTTGGGCTCAAATGAAAGGATCTGACTAATGCTGAGTAACTGAACCATAAAGACAGGGTAGAGCTTTTTTTTTTTTTTTTCTTTGCAAATACTGATTGAAAACACAAGTGAACACTTGGAGGAATAGTTGGTCCAACGTCTTCTGGGGCGATGACTTCAAACACTTGCATTGCTCTGAATCAGGCTTACACAAAGTTCTGAATGAGTTTTTGACTCTTTTCTACAGAACCGCTTTGTTTGTAGGATGTCTGGTCTCCAGAGGCCATTCTACAACATCTCCATGGAGTTGAGGTCTGGTCTCTGACTGGACCACTTCAAATGGTGGATTTTTGTTTTCTGAAATCACCATGTACTTTACTTTTAAGGCTCTTTGTCCTAATGCATCCAGTTTTTAAGCTTCAGCTGGCAGATGGCCACCCTGAAATGATCATTTACAACAATTTGCAAAACTTGCAAAAAATAGTCTACATTCATGATGGCAAGTGGTCCAGGTCCTGTAGGATTGAAGTTTGCCCAAATTATGAAGTTACTTTCACAGCTGGAATGTTTCTTTTTTTCTTTCCAAAAAAAAAAGTTAATAACTTTGGACCTATAGCATACATGGTGTTGAGATGTTTGCCAGTTCCAAGGATGTCTTCAACCTTTTAGCTGTTAATCATGGGTTCTTATTGACCTTGTTGAGGATTCAGCCTTTGAGCTATCTAGACTTTGAGAGCCCACTTCTAGAAAGAGTAGCCATCATCTTCATTTATAGACAGTTTGACGATGGACTGACGGATGCCTCTCTAACCACATGGAGATCAGGTGCTCTTGGTCCCAAGAGATCTCCCTTTTCCAAGGTTGATGTTAGTAGTTGCTTCTTGTGGACAGCAGTCTTTTTTTAAAAAATGTAACGATGAAAGTAGCTCTAAATCAAACCTCTATACTCTTTCTGTATTTGGACTCCAGATCTCCAGATGTACTGGCTCCACTGAGCTTGCAAAAATTTGAATGCAAACTGTTTGGTCTGATGTAACTCTGCCTGGTTAATGACAGAAGTGTCAACTGTTTGACAAATTGAGGTTGGATATGTAAACCTTGCATCATGATTCAGCAACCAGGAGGGAAGCAGGAAAGTGCTTGTGAAGCTCAGGGATCCTTTAAGGACCTGTCAGGATTTAAAGAAATGCAACAAGAGAAAATGGGGAGCCATGATTGTATTTCAAACCTTTAAGTGCAGATTTAAAATGCAACAGACCTGTCATTGCTACTTGGCTCACCTGCAGGTCTGCTGTGGGGATTTGTGTCATCTGAGCTTTATTTGCTGCTGAAAAGTCTTTGATTGCAGGCAGGATCATATAGCAAACTGATAAGATTTCAGCTTTTCCTATATCAGCCTTTTAAGAGTCTCTGTTCTTCTCATACCTTTTTGTTGTAGATGCATTACAATGAAGCTGAAAACTGATATAACAGTCAGAATGAGAATGCGATAAGAGAATAAACGTCCCCCCACATTCAGTCATTTTTGTCATTTTTTTTCTTTTGTTCAGTGAAGAGAACCTGCCAGCCACACACAAAGATTAATGACGAATCAGTCAGTAAAGCTGCCACCATGCTTTATTGTTGCCATGTGGTTAACGCGCCAGCGTTGAGACGTTGTCATGGCGACAGCCAAATGGCAAAGCCTTTTGCACAAATGGAGGTAAAGAAGCTCTTTGGAACCAGTGAAGGGGGTGCTATTTTGGCAACAGGCACCCACGACTCATGCTGCTTAAGCGCCTCATTTGTAGCTCTGGCTGCCATTTAATCTGCCCTGGAGATGGCATCTCTTCAGAGCTGTTTGTGATATTTCAGTGGATTGTGACTTTTATGGAAAGATGGAGGTTTGTGTAATGGGAAGGAAATGGCAGAGCTCAGTAAAAGAGTTGGAAATTTGTGGAAGCTGACATCTTCAGTGGGAGACACTTTTTTTTCTTCTTTTTTTAAACAGAACATAATTTATTTTGATGGGAGAAAATGCTTTTTTTTCTGATTTTGGCTCTGATCATGGTCATATTCATCAAACCTAAATAATGTTAAAATATCTACAGCTCACATGGACATTAGATTGTATTTTTATTTTTTAATCAGACAGATTATGTTATATATATTCAAGTAAGGCATTTTGTTTTGAAAAGCAAATGCTTCAAGAGTTTTTTTTTTTTTTTTTTTTTCTTTTAGTTTGAAATTTTCTCCTGGGGATATGCAATACAGTAAATCTTTTTGGGATTTGAAATTGTTCCCAGTGATTTTTTTTAAATTTTTTATTAGTATCGGGTAATCTTACCCATCATTTAAAAAAAAAGGTGCTTTAGTTTTCTTTGTGGTTTCTTTCCTGTTACTATTTACCAGAGCTGCAGTTCGATTCAGTTAAAAGAAGTTTAAATGAACCAGGATTGTATTTTATTAGTTGGTTTCAGAAAGAACTTTTAGTTATTTTATTTTTATTGTTTAATTTCGCCAATGATGTAATTTTCTCTATATGAGAATGTACAAGATCACAAAAAAAAAACATTAAGGAACTAGAAGTGAGTATTTTGAAGATACATGTTATAATAGTTTTAAAACACAGGTTTAAAAATTAACCTGTATTGTAAAGAAAAAAGTGCCAAAATTCTAAATAAAATGTTGAAGTTGCCATTATATTTTTTTCCATGAATCATAACTGTGCATTGTCCAGTTGTTACAGACCCCACAGAGGGCCAGAGTTAAGGAATTTGACCCTCCTAAACTTTAGCTGAATATCCCTAATCAATAGAATTAAATGATAAAGGACATCTCTTTATCCTGTTAAAGGGGATTCCCCACCAATGACGAAAAGAAATATACACCTGCTATACAAACATTAGTCAAAAGCAGACACACATCTATATTCTAACAATTTTAAGAAATGAAATTTATGACTTTAGGAAACAGATTTGGCAACAAAATTGATTGTTTTAACAAAGAGTACATTGTTTCTTTTGCAAACAACAAACAACAGGAGATCGGGAATTTGAAACCCTAATTCCCACTAACATATGTGTGTTGGTATGAACAAGGTTGCTGTCTTTGAACTTTGAATGGGGTGATGTCAAGCATTACCGAACTGAATTATGGGTACAGTAGTAGTGGTGTAAGTGTTAGTTCTGTCACAAGTTGAGGAAAATCTCAACTTTTCATGTGATGACGAATATGCAAGCCAGATTGCAGGCGCTCATCTAGTGGTAATTAATAAATGAATAAGTTCAGTTCTGTCCTGAGTACCAAAAAGTTAAATTGGTTGTTGATTGTAATTGTGAAGGCATGTAAGATGTTGGGATAACACTACTGTGTGAGCTGGGTGTAATTGTGCTGGGTATGGTCTTCAGAGATCTCCCATTAACCAAGATGGCGCCAGCGTGTGCGGCCCGCCGTCTGTCAGGCCTGCTCCTGAGTTTGTTTGTGGTGTTTTTACTGGTAGTTTTTAGCTGGCATAATGTTTCTACTCTTTTGGTTTATGGTCGCCAAACCCTTTTAAACATTGGACAGTACCAGGAGTCAATTTTAAAACGGACATACAAGGACAAGACTTCGAACTCGTTGCCGTTCCTCGACATTCCAGCTTTCCTGCGTCGCACACCGCTTGACCGTCCACGAAGGAGATGGAGGAG